>CM076578.1:195901545-196033049 GCA_034641835.2 Pinus albicaulis | reverse complement strand
CGTGCTCAAGACATTCAAGATTATGTCACAAAAATGTATATATGTGTCTCTGTTTCTTAACCCTTTAAATGTTAGTAATATATTTCCCAAATATCAAATCTTTAGGAGCCATGCAATGCCATATTCCCTTTATACTGAAATGAACATATGAAAGACAGAGAAAGAACAGGATTTTAACTTGTCAGGCTGCGTTTCACAGAAACTGTCATTATAAAATCCAGAGGAAGTGAAAAACATATAAGTTAAAGCAGAGGAGCGCCTATTAAGGATATTTAACTCTTAGACATATAAATATCAAGAGACCTGCAGCTCTAGTCACTCTACTTTATTCACAGAAATGCAAATGAAATGGAAACCAAGAAAACTCTTCAACATAGATGGAATATTGGAAACTTGCAAAACTTCTTTATTCATTCGATATTGCTTAGTACAAAATTTAGTCTTCAAAGGTTCAAAACTCGGACTTTCTTCCTTCTTTAAGATGTCTTTAAATACAAGCTGAACCAAAACGGTTTCAGTTATAAAACTGATTCTAACTGACTATAACTACTTAACTACTTTCTGTCACGGAGGTATATACCTCAGAAATATTTCATAACATTGCATCATTTGACTTGAAAATAAAATAAAAGATGACAAATCCTAATCTAAAGGAACTGATGTTCCTGGAACAGCAATTGACTCAATGATTTCTTGCGGCTGTACGGTCACTTGTGGCTGCTTGGCGGGAAATCCTTTTTCTGTATCAATAGTAAATTTCTTACATTCCTTCCAGAGCTTGTCTTGAGTTATTGGAGCATTCTTATAACGATGATATTCTACTGTGAAGGCAACAATATGACTGTGAGTGAGGTTACTTGTAAACAACGCTTTCACCATCCACAGTAGAAGGAAATGTCTTTGTAAGAAATTGAAGACTGTTTCTCCCTTTAGTATCTGCGTCTTCTCATGTCGGCCATCTGCTCTGCTTTTTGCCAACACCAACTGATCTTCATAAAACTTCCAGGACCTAAATTCACCTCCTTCCCTCCAGCATGATGGCAAGCCAGTTCTTATCAATTTATCAAATGAAATGTCAAATTTCTTAATCACCTCTTTGATTACCTGTAGCCGCTTCTCTGATGCTTTCAGAAGATCATTTTTAATGATCATCTTGCTTATTTCCTCAGCATAAAAATACCTGTCTTGTATCCCCATATCTTGCAACTCTTCATCTGTTTTGGAATTAATAAAATTCATGAATCTTTTGGCCCAATTTGATCTTTTGATTGCAGCTGGCTTGTCCGATGACAGTTCCTTTTCGTGATCAGCAACAATGCCTTTCTCTCTGGCAATTACTTTTATAGAATCCCACTTTGCTTGTATTTCAGAAATGATCTCATTCCAGATGAGATCCTTAGCTTTAATAAGGGAAATATTTCCCTTCAATTTCTCCTTGAGTTCCTTAATTTCTTCTTCAGCTTTATGTAGCTTCTGCTCATTTTCACTTGCCTTTTCTTCCCATCCCTGCATTAATCTCAGAGCTGTGTCTTTTTCGGACTGGGCCTGTTTGCAATCTCTCTCCGCCATTTTTAGCTCTGTATTCAATTGAGCAACTTGGACTTGTGGATCGGTCACACCTACAAAAAAATCAAAAGTACAAGTGTGGTTCTGAATTTGATTTTGTAAGGTTATAGCTGGTTGCTTTACCTTATCAAGCTCTTCGTCCTTCTTTATCAATTGTTTCCACAGCTCCTCCTTTTCCTTTTCTACCTCTGCTACTTCAGCTGCCAACGAATGCTCTGCAGCTGGCAATTTCAGCTTCTTCCTTAATGAAGATATTTCTGCTTCTGCGCCCTTTATCAGTTTGTGCATTGCGCTCTTATCATTTGGATCAACGCCAATCTTCATTATGATTTTCTTTAGTTCTTCATTTTGAATAGTCAATGCTCTGGCATTGGCTTTCTCCATCTTGCACTGTTTGACAACCTTAGCAAGCATATTCTCTGTCTTGACTGATGTAGCATGAGTCTTGCCTAAATCATTAACAATTAATTGACCTGTTTGCATATGGAGATTCATCTTGTCCCACAAGGGGATCTTCTTTACATCCATAACAATATTCAACTCCTTAAAACTGCCTGAGGGTCCCAGAGACATCCCTGTCGGATGCGATAGCGCCATTTTGAACTGGTCTTTCTCCAAATCCATTACATTCAATAGTCTTGTTTGGTCAGCAGATATATGATGTCCTGCTTGTGTCTCTATATTGGCCTTTATTCTTTGATTCTTTTCTTCAATTAGGGAGAACACCTGCTTCATGGAAGGAGCCTTCTCTAACTGGAGTTCTGATCTGCTAGGAGATGAAGCACCCTGTTCTTCACTGACCTGGAGAGTGAAACCAGGTGAATTGGAGGAGTGATCTTCTGCTAATTTAGTCCTTTTCTCCTCTCGGGGCTCTTCCTCATCAATCTCAATAACATCATCTCTCACTCTCTTTCCCATCTTTTCCAATATTACAGGAGTTTGAATACTAATCCGTGATGAACCTGGCCCTCCTGGATTAGCCAACTTTTCTAAATCGGGTTTACTCACATGAGTAAAAGCAGCATAGCCATTCTCGACTCTTCTCTGTGAAATAATCGCATGTGGGTCATAGGCCCACTTCTCCCCCAATAATAACTGTGTTTCTTCCAACATCCTTGACACCTCCTCATAAGCCTGCCTTGTGTTAACGACAAAAGGACCTACACTCATGGGCAACTTGTACATTAAGCCCTTCTTCATTGGAAGAAAATGAATTTGATCCACATTGAGACTTTGCCTTATAAATTCCAAAGCAAACAACCTCATAGGAACAAATGTTGGAAGTCTATAAGGCTCAACACCGACTCCATATAGCCTTATTTCAGAATAGTCCTAAAAAACAAACCAGTCTCCATATCTACAGTTTGGTCCTAATTGCAAAAACTCCTGGGCCTTTGGCAAGAAACAGGGAGGCCGAGTTCCATTGAGAATTTTATAAGCGGTGGTCATGAAGTGTTCCACAAACTCAAATAATCCAGCTTCATTCTCTTCTCTTCTGATCAAATCAGTCCAAAGTAGAACTGACTGTTTATTTTTATTGCTATCCATTATGTTCAAACCAATACCCATGAATTCTTCCACATTCTGGTATAAAAACAAGTAAACTATTAATGAGGGAAATTTGAAATACCCTGTTAGTGGGAAAGAAAGCAACCGAGAATTCGACCATTGTTACACAGTAATTTGTCACCGTCCCTACCATTCCCCGTCCCGCATAATGGAGGACCCATTTTGTGACCTGTGAAAATTGTCATGCCTTGAAACCATCATCAAGAATTCCTCTAAGCATGAGCTTTAATTTCCCTTAAGACATCTCCTTGCAAAAATCATGAAAAACATCTCTTTTTGCATTGGCGCCGGTGGTCCATTATGTACTCGTTTCAATGGGGGAAAATTAACACTGAGCTCGCGCCAATTGGCGCTCTGTCCCAGTGTTGCACCCATGCCACTCTGTTTATGGAAAGTTTTTTAAAAACGGAGGCGAAGTTTCGATTACAACAACTTCGTGGATGAGTCATCAGGAGTGGTTTCGACTGAATAACCACGGCCTTCCTCCTTTGGCCTCTTGTTTCCACCTTATGGGAAACCTCCCAAGGGATAAGGCCTCCCTTCCACTATTGTAGGGATCCCAACCTCCTCCTCTCCTCTATAAATATAGCCTTCATCCATTGATGAAGGGGCTGAAGGGCTGATAGTCTTGAAGTGCTGAAGCTTTGCATCTCCCTATTCCCAAGTGCCTTTGTGTTGTAAAGAATCCCTTCTTTCCCTTAAGGCCCATTAAGCAAGGAGACCATTGTTACGAGACTCTGGAGAGGTTTCCCTTTCCTTGGCGAGCTTTGCGAGACGTGGACAACCGGGGACCCGTACGAAGGAGGCTGCGACGTCAGAACTCGGTTGTAACTTCTATTCGTTTATCACTTTAATAGATGACTATGATTAAGGTTCCACTCCTTTTGCAATCATGTTAATGCGAGTAATATCTTTTCTGACCGATATTTAGTTACGTATGCTGGTTCCTATGCATGTATCTGTTCGTCTCTTCTGTGTGCAGGTGTTCGTCCACGGAGATCGTGGAAGGATTGTGACCTGCCAGGGCTGAAGGACGGGGGCATCTTCTTCTTCAGATCTAGCGTTGGAATCCAGGTAGGCTCTTATCCCAAGTCTTTCATTTCGTAACTAGGAGCTTGCGTCATAGCATTGTTTGTTTGTTGCTAGACCCCTGCTGGGCTAGTAGGGATCGCCTCTGTCCGCAGAGGGGATTTACCTCCTCAACAACTTGGCGACTCCGCTGGGGAGCGTCCGGTTTTCCTTGTCCCGTTTATGATTGGTTCGCTTTGATTGTTTCTCCTTGCTTGATGAACCTTCTGGGTTGGATTCTTTCATTATTTTAGCCTCTTGGTTTTCTTAGCTTGTGTTGGTCTCTTTTCAGATTAGCTTGTTTTTTAATTTTCATTGAAGAACTCGACTGGTGCGGGTTTTTACCTGACAGTCGCGCCACTTGGCGCGTGTTGCATTTGTCTGTCTCGCGCCACTCGGCCTCTGGCGCTAGTTTCAAGGCCACAGTCGCGCCACCCCTATGACTTTTTTGAGTTTCTTCAATTTTTGGCTTTCTGAGCTTGACCAGTACTTTTCTTCTTGATTTCCTGATTGTTTGAGTGTATTGGAGTCTTGTTTGACCGGAATTCACCGCTATCCTTTGGTTGTTTGCCTCTGTCTATCGGTTTCACGATTTGAGCCCTAGGGCATCTAGTGGCATAGTGAATCGAGCCCTCCTTGGGAGTTTTGGTGTCTTGATTGTCCCGTCAACTTGTTGATTGATTCTCCACGCCCTCTTAGCAGTCTTTGATTGTTTTGTTGCGTCTTTTGAGTGATTGTTCATTCTTTCATTCAGAATTCGTTTGCCCTTGCTTTGGACCCAGATCACACGGTCCATTGGGTGTTTTTGAGTCTTTCTTCGATTTGAGAGACTTTGGGTCGATTTAGAGATTTGGTTGCTTGCTTCGTTGAGTGAATGTTGTTTGCTTCGCTCTCTTAGATATCATTTCTCAAATTGTTCCTTTTGTTTTCAGTGCACATTAGCCATTAAACATTGAAAATCAAATCTCTTTTGCTTTTATTAAATTAGTGCAAATTGTGATCTTTTCCATATTACTAGTGATTAGTGTTTGGATGAAAAGTGTGCAATTGCATTAGTTGCATTAGAGATATTCTTGTTTGTATTCCGTTTATTTCGTTTGTATAAAAGCTCTCAACTCTCATTTAACTAGTTTTCATCGAACGAAATGTTGCACCGTGGCATATAGCTTGCATTTAGGAGACACTACATACGATAGGGCCTGGAAATTGAAACTTAATTGAAGATCAACTATAAAATTTATTCAATTAACCTAAGGCAACATTGGAACTTAACGAAACATATTTAGAAGGTCTAGGCTAGAGACGTGTTCCGACGTCGTTAAACCTAGCAGCTGTCGTTCGCCTATTGGCTTTAGACAGCGCTAGTACGGACTTGCGCTCCCCGTACCGTCGCGTATATAAAGGGAGACCCCTATAGGTTTTCAATCCTTTATCCACAGAAAGCCGAGTCTGCCGCGTTTTACCCGTGATACACCGAACACAGCATTCGGGGAGACTACCTGCACGTACGGAAAGTCCTTGGTCGATTTCTGTTTCATTTTTGAAACCAAGGTGTATATTGCAGTTCACGGATATTTGGTACACCCTTTGTGCCTAGTTTTTCCCGAGCAGTCATTTGGTCTTTTCTGACTCCCTAAACTTGAAAAGACCGTCAAGCGCTTGTCCTTTCACGCTTGTGTCAACTCTGAAAGAGATAGAGTCATCTTTTTATCGTTTCTTGACTCTTAAAACATGAAACGGTAGAATTGCTTATTTTCCAATGTGGTAAAATCAATCTCCCACGATTACACACCCATTTAGACATTGCTTGTTGACCGTTTGATCGTGTGTCTTAACTCGTTTTCAGCCCGTCTGTGGTTTTGAGTTTGATGGAAACTTTTTCAGACTTCACCAACCAAGGAATCCCCTCAGAAGGGAATCCTGGTCATTTTCCTCCTTTTGGAAATGTTGGTGCTCCTTACATGGCGACGTTGTCCCTTCCTGGGTTAACTGTTGGGTTGCCTGTTTGGTTGTTCTCAACCTCTGTTGTCCCGAATGTCTCCACTACCGTTCAATCAGTTCCTCCACCTGAACAACCTCATGTTGATTCCAAGGTGGACCTCTCCCCTTCTTCGCCTGTTTCTGCGTCCTCCTCTTCTACTTCGCCTGGTGAAAGTCTGGATTCAAGTAACCAGGTGGCTAAGAAGAAGAAGAAGAAGACAAAGAAGAAGAAGTTTGATAAGCGAGAGGCTAAATGTACAGCTACTGTCCATGAGAAATCTCATCTTGATAGGCCCTCCGACCCTCCGCGGAAAGTCAAGTTCCCATGCATGTTGTGCGCAGGAGACCATTTGCTTCGAGACTGCCCTGGCATTCCCAAGGTGCTCGAAACATGGTCCGACGGCCGACCGCCGTTGCCTTTGACTTCCGGGAGTCAAGTTGGGGGCACGTCTTCAGCTGCTGTTGATAAGAACTCTAAGAAGCAGGGTAAGATCACCAATCCCTGTAAGTTGTGTGAAGGGCACCATGCCATTCACCTTTGTCCTTATATGGATGAAGCCAAACGAGTTTTGGACAACCCGACCGGTTCTACACCACACCTTCCACCTGGTTATAATCGGCTTTCTTCGAGTCCTCCGCCAGCTGATCCATCGATTGGTCAAGAGTCATCCTTGGTCGATCCCACTCCCCCAGAAATTCAAATTCACGGACTCAGCCCCGACTGTACCATTGATTTCAGGACGGGCGTGAACTGCCCCGTCCGCGGTGCACCAGGTCTTTTCTGTCGAGAGTGGATCTCACACCCCTCATGTCCTTCTGGTCTCTTCAGATTCTTCGGACTTGGAGAAAAATTCTCCTGTCCCTGTACTTCAAGAAGTTGCTCCTCCGCCTCTCAAGATGGAGGCTACGGAGGATATTCCTCCCGCCTTCGATATGGAGGTCATGGAGGAGGCTTCTGCTTCCGTAACATCAGGGGAAGACCTTCGCTTGTCGATGGTAGCCCCTCCGAGTAGTTTGGTCGCTTCCTTTGACTGGAATCGATTTGCAGGATTTCGCCTTCCGTCTTATGTGCCTTTCGAGATCACAGCACAGGCTCTTGGTCTGGTTGTACCCAGCACCATTATAGACGAAGGTGCCTCTGTTAGTATTCTGTCTTCAACTACCTGGCAAGCTTTCGGTTCACCACCGCTTGCGCCTGTTACGCAGAATCTGTTGTCATTCAATAGAAGGACGAGTCAACCGTTGGGGATCCTTCCAAGGTTACCAATTACTTTGGGAGGGAAAACCGTCCATATGGATGTGATGGTCGTTCCAGGCCCCTTGGATTTCAATCTGCTACTGGGGCGCGATTACACCTATGCCATGGGAGCGCTCGTCTCCTCCCTCTTTCGTGTGGCCTGTTTTCCGCATGAAGGAAGGATCGTGACCATTGATCAACTGTCGTTCTTTGGTCCCAATGTGGCAACTGGTCCACCATCACCCCCTCCGGGTTTTTATCCACCCGTTGTATCTGCTCCACCGCAGGTCAACTATGTGGCTACTTACCCCGTGCCTGTGCTCAGTGATGATGCCGTTGTGCATAATGTGCTGGGGGCATTGGGTCCTGACTTCCAGGGTGTTTCCCTTCCATCAGGAGTGGAACTCTTGGAAGCACCGCCTTCTGGTTCTTTTTGATGTAAGTCGGTTAGAGCACGGTTTCCTCCCTGGGTCAAGCTCTTTAAAAAATGAAACCAGGTCGTCGGAGCAGAGTTCCTTGTCTTGTGTCAAGCTCCTTAAAAAATGAAACAAGGTTGTTGGAGCAGAGTTCCTTGTCTTGTGTCAAGCTCCTTAAAAATGAAACAAGGTGGTCGAAGCAGAGTTCCTTTTCCTGTGTCAAGCTCCTTAAAAAATGAAACAAGGTTGTCGGAGCAGAGTTCCTTTTCCTCTGTCAAGCTCCTTAAAAAATGAAACACGCCTCGTTCAATTCGAGTCTTTGATCGTATCTCGTAAAATCCCACGAGTCTTTCGTATCTTCACTTGAACCTTCACTCCATCTGCCTTTCATATGGACTGAAGCTTGGGGGGCATGTACCTCGAATTGAGTCACCATGCCGGGGGCATGCTTAAATTTTTCAAGCATAGTTCGTTTCCGTTTCAAAGCTTGTGTAAAAATGAAACCGGTTTCAAGCATAGTTTATCTTTGTTTCAAGCTTGTGTAAAAATGAAACCAACTTCAAGCAGAGTTTCCTGATTTCAAGCTTGTGTAAAAATGAAACCTTGCCCATTTTACCTCTTGTGATGGTCATTTTATCAGCCTGTTTTTACCAGATGAGCCTTGGTTTTCTCACTCCATTGTCACTATCTGCTTGGCCGATCATATGCCTTCACTTGGTTGTTTTACCCGTTCCTGAGGAACCGCTGCTATGAGTGGTCTTGCTAGCCAGCCTCTCGACCTTTATTTGTTCAGAGTAGTTCCACCATTACCGGAACCAGTTGCTACCCTTTATACCACTCGTTCCTCCAGGAGGAGTCATCTTTCAGCTCTTTTCTGACTCTCTAAACATGAAAAGATTGCCGAGGCCCTTGTCGTTTCGATCTCGTTAAAATGGACACGAATCGACATTCACCCAATATAAGTTTAACCCTTTTTCGGGCTGGGCTGGATCGATTACGAAAAAGGAATACCCTAGCCTATCGCGACTAGGAGGTTTTCCCGGATATTGTTTTCTACCTTTTCGGATCTGGGAAACTATTTACGAAAAGGGACCTGTGGAGTTTTCTTTTCCGCTGTCTTTTCAAACTCTCTAAACATGAAAAGTCGCCGAGTTCTTCCTTTGTCAGACTCGTTAAACCCTGATGACATTGGATTCCGTCGAAATGACGTTTCTCCGAGTTTCTCCTTCCTAGGACTCGTTAAATGCACTAGGATGGATTCGCCCGAAGGGCGGACTTATATCACAAGCATATGCTATCCCCTTCAAGCTTGTTATCAAAAATAATTGGGGTACTCGCCAGAAATGGTGGGGGAAAAATGGAACCATCATCATTGTCGTCGGCAGTATGTCGCTCTTGAACATGGCACTTGTCTGCATTCGTGTCGGGTTGGGGACATCTCATCTCGCTGCTTCACTTTGCTTCCATGGGTTTGGGTAATCTCTTTTGACCTCTCATCTGTTCACTGCCTCGTCGCCATGACCTTTGATCCGTTGATGTCAAATACTGCCAAGTCCATTGTCGTGCCGTTCATATGTTCAAGAGAAGTTGGCCTCTGCAAATATCAACCTTCCTCTGTTTCTCATATGATCCTGATTCGCAACAAAACATTATGTTTCTCTGTCTCGTGTCGATGATGTGGGAATCATTATGGCCCACCTTCGATTAAGGTCACTTCCTGTCGACTTCAACTCATTATCCAGGAAGTTGGTCTAGAGACTCCTTATGGTACCTTGGAGCCTGCATGCCTCAATGGCAGGTTCGTCGCATTCGACGTGAGGTTTACATCATTGACCTCCGGTCGAGTGATTCTGCGGGTGTTTGACGTCAACTCATTTATTCACACGCCGTAGATTGTACCTTAGTGCCTTGAGGACCATTGTCATTATTGGTGGTTTCTCTCGCGTTTGTTAACAGCTTTCATCATTGGCTGGTAATCAGACGATGTTCTTGCATGTTCGACTTCAGCTCACATATTCACATGCTTGAACTTGTACTTATTTGGGTAGAGATGGAGCGCAAGACCCTGGATTGTGTCTGTTGTAATCCAGGCTGCGATTGTGGATTATTGTCATTATGTACATGACTCAATGATTGGATGGCTGCAACCATACCCGAGTCTATTTGTTTGATCTTAGTTGGATGGCTGCGCCCATACCCTGGATCCGGATTATAGCATACTCTGTTCGGATGGCTGCGTCCATACCATATATATACATCATGTACTTGAAATATCAGTTGTATCTGTCTGTGCAGGTTTTCCGACGGCGGGCCTTCAGTTGGACATGTTCTCGTAAAGCATTTCACCCCTCTCTCTCTCGGGCCTCATGCTTTAGGGGGCATTCACATGGCCGCAATTTGTCGACCGTCCCGCCTATTCCCCGTCCCGCACAATGGAGGACCCATTATGTGACCAATAAGCAGTGTCATGCCTTGCAAATACCATCATTGCATCCCTTTCCATGAGGACAACATTTCTCCTGTTTATCATTTCCTGAGCAGACCCCTAAAAACACATGTTTTTTCATTGGCACTGGTAGCCCGTTATGTACTCGCGCCAATGGGGGAAAATTAACACCGAGCCCGCGCCAATTGGCGCTCTGTCCCAGTGTTGTACCCGCGCCACTCTGTTTATGGAAAGTTTTTTAAAAAAGAGGCGAAGTTTCGATTACAACAACTTCGTGGATGAGTCATCAGGAGTGGTTTCGCCTGAATAACCACGGCCTTCCTCCTTTGGCCTCTTGTTTCCACCATATGGGGAACCTCCCAAAGGATAAGGCCTCCCTTCCACTATTGTAGGGATCCCAACCTCCTCCTCTCCTCTATAAATATAGCCTTCATCCATTGATGAAGGGGCTGAAAGGCTGAAAGGCTGAAGGGCTGATAGTCTTGAAGTGCTGAAGCTTTGCATCTCCCTATTCCCAAGTGCCTTTGTGCTGTAAAGAATCCCTTCTTTCCCTTAAGGCCCATTCAAGCAAGGAGACCATTGTTACGAGACTCTGGAGAGGTTTCCCTTTCCTTGGCGAGCTTTGCGAGACGTGGACAACCGGAGACCCGTTCGAAGGAAGCTGCGACGTCAGAACTTGGTTGTAACTTTTATTCGTTTAACACTTTAATAGATGACTATGATTATGGTTCCACTCCTTTTTCTATCATGTTAATGCGAGTAATATCTTTTCTGACCGATGTTTAGTTACGTATGCTGGTTCCTATGCATGTATCCGTTCGTTTCTTCTGCGTGCAGGTGTTCATCCACGGAGATCGTGGAAGGATTGTGATCTGCCAGGGCTGAAGGACGGGGACATCTTCTTCTTCAGATCTAGCGTTGGAATCCAGGTAGGCTCTTATCCCAAGTCTTTCATTCGTAACTAGGAGCTTGCGTCATAGCATTGTTTGTTTGTTGCTGGGCCCCTGCTGGGCTAGTAGGGATCGCCTCTGTCCGGGCAGAGGGGATTTACCTCCTCAACACCACTTCTTGCCAAAAGGATGGAATATCTAACACCACTCCTGGTTTCATCATGAGAGTGAACATCCCCAGAGCTGACTTGTCAACTTCGCAATCATCTTCTCTCCCCAGAATCTCCATAATACAGCTGAGAACTGACCTATATTGAACATTAAATGCATCCAAACTAAAATTTCCCGATCCAAACTGGGTCTTCTCCGGACTCGATACAAAAAATGACATGCAGCGGTTAAATTCCTCATTTGAGAGCTCCTCGAAATATTGAACCAGCGAATCTTCTGAGAATTGCAAAGGAGAATCATTCTCCGGAAAGCATAATGCCTGACGCATTAATTGAGATGAAACCTGCAAAATACTTTCTCCCTGGGAGTTCATGACAAAACATTTGCCGGGATACATGGACGAAACCAACCAGGAAATGAATTCAGGAAAGACATGAGTTTTAGGAATACAGGCGGACAACACTCCCGAACTCTGCATAGCGGAAAACACAGGTGACTCGTCGCTATTCAAGGTCACTTGATAATGCAAGAGAGGATGATTTACAGATGAGGCAGTATCACGGACGTCTTTCTCACTATCTAGGAGAGGGTTCAGAGGGATGTGACCAACTGGATGCTCGTTTCTCGTCATGATATCCTAACTTAAACAGCTTAATGGCGGGACAGTAGTTTTAAATCGGGCAACAATCACAAATGAACCACAACGGAACGGAAAACTCGACTTTATAACAACGAAAACCGCAATTAATGCAAAGGTGACGTGGGACGACACGTATGCTGTTTTGCCAATTGTTTAACACTTCAGAGAATGACGTAATGCGGGGGGTCCGTGAGTACGGCCGAGACCTTCAACCCATACCCCCCGCAATCCATCGGAGCCGTTGATCAACGATTCTCGTAAATCTGACTAGTCAACTGCGGGGGGTCAGATTTTGATAACCGGCGAGCAAGTTGACCCCCCGCAGTTGCTTATCCAAAAGATTCTGCGCGTGATCGCGACTTCCACTCCAGAAGTTGCTCGAACTTTATGATTAATAAAAGATATAACAATCTAAAGTCTGCCGCTCCACAAATCAAAATGAAAATGGAGACACAATGTATTACTTCTTCGTATTTCTCCTATACTAAAGTATAAAACATTATACTATAGCATATTTCGGATCCTTAGAAATATTTTTTCAAATACATTTTTCTTTTCCCAAAATTTCAAAACTTAACCTAAAAAAAGGATATGCAGATATAATGATCCACAACATCTGGCTCCACCTGGGGATAGTGTTTTTACCACGAAACACTAAGAACCTGCAGATTAGTGCCTTCACCTCGGGCATGCAGTCAAAAATTTCTTGATGGAAAATGTACAATGAACACTCCGGATATATACAATGATGGACCAGTAACTGCTTAATGTCAGAAATAATGCTTGAGATATTGCCCATTGACAGGCATATCCAGCATTTCTCCTTCCAGATTTTCCAACACGAAGGTGTTATTTCCTCTGACTTCATTAATTTTGAATGGGCCATACCACAAAGGATCAAATTTCCCGTGTTTGCCTTTATCTTCCCTTCGTGTATCCCATCTCAAAACTAAATCTCCTTCCTGAAACAAAACTTCCTTTGCCTTTCTATCAAAAACTGCCTTCATTTTTTACTGATAAGTGAGCAAGCGATCCTGAACCTGATTTCTACTTTCACTTAATTCCATCACATTGTTCATTCTTCGTATCATGGGGTTTGGTTCTGCTTGAGCATCTTGGAGGAAAGAAATTACAGGTTGTACCAATTGTGTGGGAAATAAAGCTTGAGTGCCGTACACAAGCTCATAAGGTGATTTGCCAGTAGACCTCCTTGTGGTCATCCTTGTTGCCCACAAAGCGAAGACTAGCTTCGTGTCCCAATTCTTCTGATTCTCACTGATTGTTTTCTTCAAAATCCTAACCAATGTTTTGTTAGAGGATTCTGCTAATCCATTGCCCTGTGGATGGTAAGTTGTGGAGTGAGACAACGTCACATTATAAGTTTGGAAAAAATTGATAAACCTGAGTGAACTGAAAACCTGAGCATTATCTGTCACAATCTTCACGGGGCATTCAAACCTGCTGAAAATGTTCTCCTCCAAAAACTTCATTACTACCACATCATTGGCTTTCCTGGTGGGAATTGCCTCCACCCACTTTGTAAAATAATCCGTAGCAGTAAGAATCCATTTAAATTGCCCGCTGGATGGTGGATTAATCTTTCCAATGAAGTCCAATCCCCATTGTCTGAAGGGTTCTTCAACGAAGACAGGAAGAAGAGGTAGGGGAGCCAGCTTTTTCTTCTCTGCAAATAATTGGCATTTTTGACAGCTTCTGACTGCCTTGTAAACATCTGAAAATACAGTCGGCCAATAAAAACCTGATTTGAATATTTTTTGAGCCGTTACCTTCCAGCTGTAATGCCCTCCACACAGGCATTCATGATACTCTTCTATCACTTCTTGAATTTCTTCCTCTGTAAGACACAACAACAACATACCAGCTGGATCCTTCCAATATAATTTTGCTTCTATTATAACATAAGGCTGAGCTTTAAGTCTCAGGGCTCTGTATTTTGTTCTATTAATGGAAGGCGGACATGACAGAAAACACATATAATGTACAATATCTTTATACCACTCTGAACAGAGATATTTATACTTAACTGCTATTTTTGATTGACTGTCACGCGTTTCTTCATTTGCTTCTTCTACGGGGGCCAGCAAATTGATTCCCAGCGCTTGGAAATTAGATTCTGTCAGTAATTTGGCCAATCCCAATCCTTTAACCAGCTTGGTTGGCTTTATATCTAAATCATACTCCTGTATCTTTGCGATCCATTTTCCTCTTTTACCTTCCACATCGCTTTGTACTAGCACATCTTTCACGGCCGAATTGGGGACATACGCTAAAATCTGAGAATGAAGAACATAAGTTCTGAAAGCTTTCAGTGCCTTTACCAGAGCGTACACCTGTTTCTCTAATATGTTATAATTCAATTCTGCATCACGGAGAACTTTACTGAAATATGCAACTGGCTGTTCCTGCTTTTCTTCATTTCTCTGCAATAAAACGGCCGCAATAGTTGAGGGAGAAGCAAATGAAAAAATTTGAAACGGCTTCAAATAGTCTGGACTGACTAAAACAGGGGCTTCTTTTAAAGCCTCTTTGATTCTCTGAAAAGATTCCCTCGCCTCCTTGTCCCACCTTACCTCAGCATTCTTTTTTAACATGTCAGTAATCTTTTTAACGATTTCAGCATAATTTGGGACGAACCGCCTTAGGAAATTAATCTTTCCGAGGAAACGCTGGATATCCTTTTTACTTCGTGGTAGAGGGATTGTCTGAATGGCTTCAACTCTGGCAGGATCAATCTTCACTCCTTCTTTCGAAACAATGTGGCCTAATAATTTACCCTCCTCCAGGGCAAATAAAGACTTCTTCGGATTCAGTGATAATCCAAACTTTCTGCACTTCATGAAGGCCTTCTGCAAATGCTGTAAATGCTCCTCATCCGACTTCGAAAAAATTGTGACATCATCCAAGTAAACCACTACAAACGTGTCTCCTACAAATGCGATATCCATCGCCCTTTGAAATGTGGCCCCTGCGTTCATCAGGCCAAAAGGCATCCTGGCGTACATGAACGTTCCCCAAGGCGTAGTGAAAGCGGTTTTTTTCTGATCCTCCTTCTCCACTGCTACCTGATTATAACCTGAGAACTCGTCCACCATAGACAGTCTATAAGCGCCAGTCACTTTCTGCAAGACAAAGTCCATTTTCGGCAGAGGATAATTTTCTTTTAATGAAGCCCTGTTCAAATTTCTGAAATCCACGCATAACCTTATCTCTCCATTTTTCTTTCGAACAGGTACAAGGTTAGAAACCCAATCTGAATACCTGAGTGGGACAATTATCTTAGCTTGCAACAATTTCTTAATTTCCTTCTCGATTGGAGCCAGCAGCAATGGATTAATCTGCCTAAGCTTCTGTTTATGTGGCTTAACTCCCTCCTTGAGTGGAATCTTGTGCTGTATAATGTCTTTATCGTATGTTTTCAAATCATCATATGACCAAGCAAAAACATCTTTAAACTGTTTAAACAATTCTACATACCTTTCCTTATATTCCTTCGGAAGCCCTTTGAACAGTTTGACCATCTTAGGCTCTTGTGGAGTACCCAAATTGCAATCCTCCACTGGCTCGTCTTGGTTCCTCTGTTTTTGATCCACAGCAACATCATTAGCCCCAAACAATCTTTCAAGCGGCACTAAACCTCTGGGTAAGACGTTATCTTTTAACTGAATAATTTCCCGACCACCAATTTCCTTTTGAAAAGTCTTTCCAGCCAACTCGTCTTCGTCACTTTCCAGATCAATTTGATGATCTTCAAACTCCTCAGACATCAACAAAAACTGCTTAATCTGCTCATCATCTTCGAAGACCTGCCAATGTTTAACATTATCAGGAATCGACGGTCTATGTCTCATTTCTATCTCATACCTTAGTTTCACGCTGATAGGAGGTTTGAACGTACTTGCTGCAACTGCAAGTGAATCTGCCAATCTGTTTTCTTCTCTCGGCACAAACTGCAAATTGAATGCTTCAAAATAATTTTCAATCAGATCCCATACTTCATTCCGGTATGCTCGTAATCTGGGATGCTTGGTTTGGCAGGAATTCTTGATCTGCCTTATAATTAACTCTGAATCTCCAAACACAGTCATAGCTTTAATCCCCATCTGCTTAGCTGTCTGCAAACTAATAATTAATGCCTCATATTCTGCAACATTATTAGTAGACTCGAACTCCAATTTGAAAGAAAAAGGCACCAAATTACCTTCCGGAGAAACAAAGATGAAACCCGCTCCAGTACCTTCTTTGGAAAATGCCCCATCAAAATAACACTTCCACGGCTTTTCTGACTGTAATTCCTTATGCACAATTTCTGACTCAAACTTCCTCTGAGATTCCTCAGCAAATTCTGCAACCTCCTGCAACATGAAACATGACAGATCGTCCTTTTCCTGACCATAAATTGGTGAATTACTGGCCTCTTTCTTGGTGGCAGTCTTTTGGAATCTGGTCTCTCTATACAATCTTCTCTCTTCACCATTAAAATCGGGAATAATAGCATACGTAAAGTCCAGCTTCAAAACTCCTCCCAGCTTCGCTCCCCATGACCTAGATAATAACATTCCAAACCTGGCTGGAATATCTGCCACTACAACATCCATCATAATACTTTTGGCTGGGATTTGAGCCAATGAAACAACCATATCTTTAATGAGGCCTACACACTTAACTCTTTTCGAGTCAAACGAATAAAGATCTCTGTATGGCTTGGTAATTTGTAGATTTAACTCCTTCATCACACTCAGTGGCATCAGATTGTGTGATGCTCCAGAATCCAACATACAATTGTGCAAAACGAAATCATGCAAGAGAAGAGATATATAAAAAGGAGGAACAGACGAATCTACCTCTTCCACATGAGGTCCAAATGTCACCACTGGCTTTTCTTCTTGCAGATTGACTGTATCACTCACTTCATCAGGCTGGGTCAGATTGATAAATTCAGCGATTTCTTTTTTGTAACCCGGGGTTTTCATGAGTTCAAAAAGAGGTACTTGTATCTTTACTTTTTCTAACTCTTTGGATAGACTGAAAGTTTGATTTGATCTTGTCAACTTTTCAGGATCTTCTTGATCTTTTTTAGAATTTAAACTCTGATTAGAAACTGTGACCACCTTCTCCAAAATGTTAGAATCTTTTTCTTTCACCTGGGATGTTTCAGCTTGTTGCTTACCTTTCTGCAGTGGAGTCGCCTTTGCAGCAGGTGCTGTTTCTGGTTCTCTTTCTTCATTTTCTTGCGTCCTCAATCTCTTCTTCGACCTCAAGTCGTATTTTTTATGCAACTCGGATTGCATAAAATCTGTGAATTGTTTACAATAATCATCCATCTCTTCTTGATCAAATGAGGGTTCAGCTTCTTCCTCTTCTTTCTCCTCTTCTTCATCAATCTCTTCTTCTGTTTCATCATCTTCCATATATACAGCAGAAATTCGAGCATCATCCTCTCTGTCATCATCTTCGTCTGCTGAGCGCGACGGGGCTGCTTCTATGTACAAAGGTGCTTGCACCTGATCTTGATCTTTCCTTTCTCTTTGTAGAATCTGTAAAGGTTGTTTTTTGAATTGAGGATTAAAAACCCCCCTGTTCTGTCTGGAAGGCTTGCTATCTATCTCCAACTTTACCAACTTATTTGAAAGATTCTTAATAACCTTAGTCATGTCTTCAATTCTTTGGTCCTGAACGGCTTCCTCCTTAGCTTTTCCTTTATCTGAAACTTTACCAGCAGCAAACATATTTGCTTCAATCTCCAGAGCATCAGTTTGAATCTGTTCCAGCGTAGGAGACCTTCTTTCCCTTAGCGTGAAACTGAAATCTGGTTCAAAAGCACCAGCAAAAACAACCCTTGCTCCAATCGGAGGGGGTTTCATTTCAGCAGGCAAACTATTATACAATTTGTTGAATCTCCTAACAAAATCGTTCATATTTTCTTCGGATTTTTTCTTAATGGCATTAAATTCTGTTAAAGAATAACCATGATCCCTTTTTTCGCCCCATCTCTCAATGAAACGTCTTTCTAGAGCCTCCCAATCATTAATAGAACCATTCTGTAATCCTTTGAACCACTTCCTTGCCTCTCCACTCAGAGACTGAACGAAAAGTCTCATGACAACATCCAAATGTTCAACATTTAAATTTTCTACAAAAGTGCAAAATAGGGGCAGGTGCTGTTCTGCAGTTATTTCATCTTCACCAGTAAATCTTGGAAGTAACTTGAGGTACTCCTGTGGCAAATCATGTAATGGTTGCGGTAGATTTAAAGGTGCATATCTGTTCATCAAGAAAGCAGGGGCTGCAGGAACTGCCATGTTTGCGCCCGGGTTAACTGCTCCTTGAGCGGGGGTAAAATGAATACCAGTTGTGGGAAAAGATGAATGAGGTGAAACAACTGATATGGGAATGGGACTTGGAACAATTGCAGAAGAGCTAGCAACTTTATGTGACTGAGTTTCTGTAAAGAGAAAAGGCACAAACTCCAATGATTGCTCTTCTAATGTGGGTTCTTGAATGGGTGACGGTGATGATTCTTCTTCCGAGAAAATGAGTTTCTTGGAAGTTTTCTTGGATGAAAAAACGTGTGAACTGCTGCCAGGTGCGAGCAGTGTGGGTTCAGGTGTAACAACTATTTTTGGTTTCTGGCCCTTCTTGGAAACAAGCTTCTCAGGATTTGACAAAACGAGAGCTTTTTTCTGAGAGGTGTCTGACCTCGTGTGAGGTTTTTTGGGAGCCAGATCTATTTTCAAAAATCACAGCGTACTATTTCCTCCTCTCTGAACAACCAGAGGAAATGTAGATTAAAACCCAGGGAAGAACTTCGACTCTTCGTTCCCCGGCAACGGCGCCAATTAATGTTGTTCCTTGAGAAACAATTCTTGGCTGTGTACAAGAATCTGTGCTCAAGACATTAAAGATTATGTCACAAAAATGTATATATGTGTCTATGTTTCTTAACCCTTTAAATGTTAGTAATATATTTCCCAAATATCAAATCTTTAGGAGCCATGCAATGCCATATTCCCTTTATATTGAAGTGAACAGATGAAAGACAGAGAAAGAACATGATTTTAACTTGTCATGCTGCGTTACACAGAAACTGTCATTATAAAATCCAGAGGAAGTGAAAAACATATAAGTTAAAGAAGAGGAGCGCCCATTAAGGATATTTAACTCTTAGACATATAAATATCAAGAGACCTGCAGCTCTAATCACTCTACTTTATTCGCAGAAATGCAAATGAAATGGAAACCAAGAAAACTCTTCAACATAGATGGAATATTGGAAACTTGCAAAACTTCTTTATTCATTCGATATTGCTCAGTACAAAATTTAGCCTTCAAAGGTCCAAAACTCGGAACCTTCTTCCTTCTTTAAGATGTCTTTAAATACAAGTTGAACCAAAATGGTTTCAGTTATAAACTGATTCTAACTGACTGTAACTACTTAACTACTTTCTGTCACAAAGGTATATGCCTCAGAAACATTTCATTACATTGCATCATTTGACTTGAAAATAAAATAAAAGATGACAAATCCTAATCTAAAGGAACTGATGTTCCTGGAACAGCAACTGACTCAATGATTTCTTGCGGCTGTAC
Source organism: Pinus albicaulis (assembly GCA_034641835.2). Classification (NCBI taxonomy): domain Eukaryota; kingdom Viridiplantae; phylum Streptophyta; class Pinopsida; order Pinales; family Pinaceae; genus Pinus; species Pinus albicaulis. The sequence continues at coordinate 196,013,458 of CM076578.1, read as the reverse complement.
GGTCACTTGTGGCTGCTTGGCGGGAAATCCTTTTTCTGTATCAATAGTAAACTTCTTACATTCCTTCCAGAGCTTGTCTTGAGTTATTGGAGCACTCTTATAACGATGATATTCTAATGTGAAGGCAACAATATGACTGTGAGTGAGATTACTTGTAAACAACGTTTTCACCATCCACAGTAGAAGGAAATGTCTTTGTAAGAAATTGAAGACTGTTTCTCCCTTTAGTATCTGCGTCTTCTCATGTCGACCATCTGCTCTGCTTTTTGCAAACACCAACTGATCTTCATAAAACTTCCAGGACATAAATTCACCTCCTTCCCTCCAACATGATGGCAAGCCAGTACTTATCAATTTATCAAATGAAATGTCGAATTTCTTAATCACCTCTTTGATTACCTGTAGCCGCTTCTCTGACGCTTTCAGAAGATCATTTTTAATGATCATCTTGCTTACTTCCTCAGCATAAAAATACCTGTCTTGTATCCCCATGTCTTGCAACTCCTCATCTGTTTTGGAATTAATAAAATTCATGAATATTTTGGCCCAATTTGATCTCTTGATTGCAGCTGGCTTGTCTGATGACAATTCCTTTTCGTGATCAGCAACAATGCCTTTCTCTCTGGCAATTACTTGTATGGAATTCCATTTTGCTTGTATTTCAGAAATGATCTCATTCCAGATGAGATCCTTAGCTTTAATAAGGGAAATATTTCCCTTCAATTTCTCCTTGAGTTCCTTAATTTCTTCTTCAGCTTTATGTAGCTTCTGCTCATTTTCGCCTCCCTTTTCTTCCCATCCTTGCATTAATCTCAGAGCTGTATCCTTTTCAGACTGGGCCTTTTTGCAATCTCTCTCCGCCATTTTTAGCTCTGTATTCAATTGAGCAACTTGGACCTGTGGATCGGCCGCACCTGCAGAAAAATCAAAAGTACAAGTGTGGTTCTGAATTTGATTTTGTAAGGTTATGGCTGTTTGCTTTACCTTATCAAGCTCTTCATCTTTCTTTATCAATTGTTGTCGCAGCTCCTCTTTTTCCTTTTCTACCTCTGCTACTTCAGCTGCCAGCGAATGCTCTGCAGCTGGCAATTTCAGCTTCTTTCTTAATGAAGATATTTCTGCCTCTGCGCCCTTCATCAGTTTGTGCATTGCGCTCTTATCATTTGGATCAACGCCAATCTTCATTATGATTTTCTTCAGTTCTTCATTTTGAATAGTCAATGCTCTGGCATTGGCTTTCTCCATCTTGCACTGTTTGACAACCTTAGCAAGCATATTCTCTGTCTTGACTGATGTAGCATGAGTCTTACCTAAATCATTAACAATTAACTGACCTGTTTGCATATGTAGATTCATCTTGTCCCACAAAGGGATCTTCTTTACATCCATGACAATATTCAACTCCTTAAAACTGCCTGAGGGTCCCAGAGACATCCCTGTCGGATGTGATAGCGCCATTTTGAACTGGTCTTTCTCCAAATCCATTACAGTCAAAAGTCTTGTTTGGTCAGCAGATACATGATGTTCTGCTTGTATCTCTATATTGGCCTTTATCCTTTGATTCTTTTCTTCAATTAGGGAGAACACCTGCTTCATGGAAGGAGCCTTCTCTAACTGGAGTTCTGATCTGCTAGGAGATGAAGCACCCTGTTCTTCACTGACCTAGAGAGTGAAACCAGGTGAATTGGAGGAGTGATCTTCTGCTAATTTAGTCCTTTTCTCCTCTCGGGGCTCTTCCTCATCAATCTCAATAACATCATCTCTCACTCTCTTGCCCATCTTTTCCAATATTACAGGAGTTTGAATACTAATCCATGATGAAATTGGCCCTCCTGGATTAGCCAACTTTTCTAAATCCGGTTTACTCACACGAGTAAAAGCAGCATAGCCGTTCTCAACCCTTCTCTGTGAAATAATCGCATGTGGGTCATAGGCCCACTTCTCTCCCAATAATAACTGTGTTTCTTCCAACATCCTTGACACCTCCTCATAAGCCTGCCTTGTGTTAACGACAAAAGGACCTACACTCATGGACAACTTGTACATTAACCCCTTCTTCATTGGAAGAAAATGAATTTGATCCACATTAAGACTTTGCCTTATAAATTCCAAAGCAAACAGTCTCATGGGAACAAATGTTGGAAGCCTATAAGGCTCAACACCGACTCCATATAGCCTTATTTCAGAATAGTCCTAAAAAACAAACCAGTCTCCATATCTACAATTAGGTCCTAATTGCAAGAACTCCTGGGCCTTTGGCAAGAAACAGGGAGGCCCAGATCCATTGAGAATTTTATAAGCGGTGGTCATAAAGTGTTCCACAAATTCAAATAAACCAGATTCATTCTCTTCTCTTCTGATCAAATCAGTCCAAAGTAGAACTGACTGTTTATTTTTGTTGCTATCCATTATGTTCAAACCAATACTCATGAATTCTTCCACATTCTGGTATAAAAACAAGTAAACTATTAATGAGGGAAATCTGAAATAACCTGTTAGTGGGAAAGAAAGCAATTGAGAATTCACCACTTCTTGCCAAAAGGATGGAATATCTAACACCACTCCTGGTTTCATCATGAGAGTAAACATCCCCAGAGCTGCTTTGTCAACTTCGCAATCATCTTCTCTCCCCAGAATCTCCATAATACAGCTGAGAATTGACCTGTATTGAACATTAAATGCATCCAAACCAAACTTTCCCGATCCAAACTGGGTCTTCTCCGGACTCGATACCAAAAATGACATGCAGCGGTTAAATTCCTCAATTGAGAGCTCCTCGAAGTATTGAACCAGTGAATCTTCTGAGAATTGCAAAGGAGAATCATTCTCCGGGAAGCATAATGCTTGACGCATTAATTGAGCTGAAACCTGCAAAACACTTTCTCCCTAGGAGTTCATGACATAACATTTACCGGGATACATAGACGAAACCAACCAGGAAATGAATTCAGGAAAAACATGGGTCTTAGGAATACAGGCGGACAACACTCCAGAGCTCTGCATAGCGGAAAACACAGGTGACTGGTCGGTGTTCAAGGTCACTTGGTAATGCATGAGAGGATGATTTACAGATGAGGGAGTATCACGGACGTCTTCCTCACTATCTAGGAGAGGGTTCAGAGTGGACAGACCAGACAAGGATGCTCATTTGGCCATAGCTGACAAGAATTTCGAAAACAGTTTAACGCAAAGGTGGTGGGACAGGGTTTCAAAACTGGGCAACAATCACAAATGAACCACAACGGAACGGAAAACTCGACTTTATAACAATGGAAATCGCAATTAATGCAAAGGTGACGTGGGACGACACGTATAGTGGATGACAGCCGTTTTGCCAACTGTTTGACACTTCAGCGAATGACGTAATGCGGGGGGTCCGTGAGTACGGCCGAGACCTTCAACCCAAACCCCCCTGAATCAATCGGATCCGTCGATCAATAATTTTCACAGATCTGACCAGTCAACTGCGGGGGGTCGGGTTTTGATAACCGACGGGCAAGTTGACCCCCCGTAGTTGCTTATCCAAAAGCTTCTGCTCGTGATTGCGACTTCCACTCCGGAAGTTGCTCGGTCTTTAAGATTAATAAAGATATAACATTATAAAGTCAGTTCGCTCCATAAATCGGAACGAAAATGAAAATACAATGTATTCCTTCTTCATCTTTTTCCTATACTAAAGTATAAAACCTTATACGATAGCATATTTCGGATCCTTATGAATATTTTTTCAAAAAACATTTTCTTTTTCCAAAATTTCAAAACTTGACATAAAAAAGGATATGCAGATATAATGATCCACAACATCTGGCTCCACCTGGGGATAGTGTTTTTACCACGAAACACTAAGAACCTGCAGATTAGTGCCTTCACCTCGGGCATGGAGTCAAAAATTGCTTGATGGTAAATGTACAGTGAACACTCCGGAGATATACAATGATGGATCAGTAACTGCTTAATGTCGGAAATAATGCTTGAGATATTGCCCATTGACAGGCATATCCAGCATTTCTCCTTCCAGATTTTCCAACACGAAGGTGTTATTTCCTCTGACTTCATTAATTTTGAATGGGCCATACCACAAAGGATCAAATTTCCCGTGTTTGCCTTTATCTTCCCTTCGTGTATCCCATCTCAAAACTAAATCTCCTTCCTGAAATAAAACTTCCTTTGCCTTTCTATCAAATACTTCCTTCATCTTTTGCTGATAAGTGAGCAAGCGATCCTGAACCTGATTTCTGCTTTCACTTAATTCCATCACATTGTTCATTCTTCGTATCATGGGGTTTGGTTCTGCTTGAGCATCTTGGAGGAAAGAAATTACAGGTTTTACCAATTGTGTGGGAAATAAAGCTTGAGTGCCGTACACAAGCTCATAAGGTGATTTGCCAGTAGACCTCCTTGTAGTCATCCTTGTTGCCCACAAGGCGAAGACTAGCCTCGTGTCCCAATTCTTCTGATTATCACTGATCGTTTTCTTCAAAATCCTAACCAATGTTTTGTTAGAGGATTCTGCTAATCCATTGCCCTGTGGATGGTAAGCTGTGGAGTGAGACAACGTCACATTATAAGTTTGGCAAAAATTGATAAACCTGAGTGAACTGAAAACCTGAGCATTATCTGTTACAATCTTCACGGGGCATCCAAACCTGCTGAAAATGTTCTCCTCCAAAAACTTCATTACTACCACATCATTGGCTTTCCTGGTGGGAATTGCCTCCACCCACTTTGTAAAATAATCCGTAGCAGTAAGAATCCATTTAAATTGCCCGTTGGATGGTGGATTAATCTCTCCAATGAAGTCCAATCCCCATTGTCTGAAGGGTTCTTCAACGAAGACAGGAAGAAGAGGTAGGGGAGCCAGCTTTTTCTTCTCTGCAAATAATTGGCATTTTTGACAGCTTCTGACTGCCTTGTAAACATCTGAAAATACAGTCGGCCAATAAAACCTGATTTGAATATTTTGTGAGCCGTTACCTTCCAGCTGTAATGCCCTCCACACAGGCATTCATGATATTCTTCTAAACTGCCCACTGGACGGTGGATTGATTTCCCCGATGAAATCCAATCCCCATTGTCTAAAAGGTTCTTCAACAAAAACAGGGAGAAGAGGTAGCGGAGCCAGCTTTTTCTTTTCTGCAAATAATTGGCATTTTTGGCAACTTCTGACTATTTTGTAAACATCAGAAAACACAGTCAGCCAATAGAAACCCGATTTGAATATTTTGTGAGCAGTTATCTTTCAGCTGTAATGCCCTCCACACAAGCATTCATGATATTCTTTTCTTCTATCAATGATGTTCTAGATGATGTTGAACATGAATTAGTTGATATTGTTGATGATCTTTAAGTTATGCTTGCAAACAAAGCTCATTTTTGAGATCTATTAATCAGTTTTACTTGTAATGCTTAGACTTTGATATTTTATGAGAAGAATCCTTATTTTTTGCAAAAAACATGTGATTATTATTATTTTTTGACATAAAATTCAATAAAAATGCTATTTTCTTAAAAAAAAATTGTTAATGTTTTCCCAAAAAATTAGTTTATTTAACATGTTTTTTTTAACAAAAAGTCTTTAAAAGTGTGTTTTTTGCATTCTATTTACATTGAAAATTTGTCTTTTTTTGTCATATCGTTCAAAATATTGGTTTTTTAGTGACAATTATTTGATGTGCATTGAAAACTTAATTAGCAATACATAAACTTGTAGAAAATATAAACTTTATAATATTGACCATTTTTTCATTTTTTATCTATGTGAAAAAGTGAAGATATCATTACAAATTTGTATTTTAAAAAAAAAAAAAAAATCTTTTTAAAACACAAGCACATAAATGCACTTAAAAATAAACATCTCACGGAAGAAGAAGACATTAGAAAATGTATAGTGTCAAAATCAATCCTTTAAAAAAACGTTGGTGATGATACGCCACCACTATTCAAAATCGACATTAAAAACGTCAAAGAAAAAAATAAATAAATAAATAAAATAAAATTAAATAAATAATAAATAATAAATAATAAATAATAAATTAAAGTGCCAAAAACATGCTAAAAAAAATGATTTTGCATCACCACTTTTCAAAATCGAGTGTTTTTCTTGCTACATCAAAAAGTAGGTACCAGTGCAGTTACATATTTCATTGGTAACAATGTTATAATCCATTGCATCATGCTCTTCTAAAGTCAAGTCCAAAGACATATTTCATGCATGATAGTCAGATTAGTCATTGAGCTTATCCTCGGTCGTGAAGTAAGAGGTAGAAGCCATTGAGGCTTGTCCTTGCCCAATAGATCTCTATGATTTCGTTTCTCTCTCTTGCTTGGGCTTTGTCTTCACTTGAGCTCTGATACCATCTCAATTTTAGTTAACAATGGTATGTTCTATGCTTAGCACAATTTACTTCAATGTTCCTTTAGCAGCCCAATGACAATTTCCAATTAGTTCCATTTGAAATCACATTAACTTAATCACATTGACAGTAAATGTAGATATAACATACAACAAAATGTAGAAGACAAGCCAAGACAAGAGAACACCAGATTTTTTGAATGCCATGGAAAAACCCCAATGTTAGGAAAACCCTTTGATCAATTCTTCTTATTATTATTCAATAGTTCAATAGAGAGAGAGAGCACATCAATCAAATTTACTTGCCCAATACACAGTCAAATCAGCCCTGTCAAATTTTGCATCCAACTGCACTCAAACTTCAGCCCTAACCAAAAAGTCAATGCTGGTCAAATCAATAGAAAACCTTCCCCAATGCAGCTCAGTCTTCCTTGGTCAAACTCGGCTTGAACAGGAGGTCAACTATAGCCCAAAACAACTCTGTCAAACTCTCTCAAAGGAGAGAGAAAGTATATTGTAATTTTATGTGATCAAACTGCAGTCAACCTTGAAGTCAACGTAGGTCAACCAGCCCATAATTTCTCGGTTTTAGTGCCTAGTTGTACGACCTGCAAAAATCGAGTTTTTCCACCAAAAATCAAAGTCAAACTTGGTCTAGAACACATCAGTCAACGCTGGTCAAACTTTCCCTGAACTATGAAATTTTTGGCCTACAATTCAACTCTGAAATTTCATCCTTCTTGCCACACGTGTGAGAGAAAGAAGCTTCCCATAAGTTGTAAGACCCAATCAGAAGAAGAGAAAGAATAATGTGTGAGTGAATGATGTCCAAATGAGGTGAGAGGTCACTCCTATTTATACAATTTGTTGAGGGTGAAGATACACATCTATTGGGCTTCCTGAGCCTACATTAGACTAAGGCCGACCTAAAAAATTTGCACATGTGAGTGAATAAATTCAAAATTTCACTTCTGCATGTTTGAATGGGATGATCTTTAGATCAATCTTGTACCTCTCGAAAAGAGGAATCCAATGTAATCATCATCTCCGTCAAATGAGATGTCCCAAGGTGTAATTTGGCCCTAGTTTCCAAATTTAACATGTCTAAAGAGGACAAAGTAGTAGAAGTAAAGGAAGATAAAGAAATGGTACAAGTGCCACAAAAGAAGAATCTAGAAGAAATTATGAAGCCCTATATATCTAGGAAGCATAGAGGTGGAAGAGGAATATTTGAACAAGCATGCTTCCAAGTGTGGGGCACAATGATTTTGGCCTTTTGAGCGTCCTAAGAATTTAAACTCAAACAAAGGGTAGAAAGGAAAAACTCATATTGTTGAAGGTCTTAGAGCTAGTTGGATAGATGATTAGAGATAACATTGATGAAGTCCAACAAGAGAGTGGGAAGAGTCTTATACAATTGTAGAGAATGATGTTGAAGCTAGAGCACCAACTTGAAGAAAAAGAGCAAGAGCAGTGGAAACAATTTTTAGAACGAAATAAAAGATTGGAAGGAAGAGTTATTTTCTTATTGTGGATGGTGGTAGCATTGAGAACTTGTTATCTAAGGAATTTATTGAGAAGTTGAATTGAAATGAACCTATCGTTTGAAAGCTTATTGAGTCTCTTAGTTGCAAAAGGGACAATATTTCACTATTTTGTTGCTATGCTTGGTAATTTCCATCCTGGGAATTATCATGACCAAGTCTTATTTGATGTAGTGCCATTCAATGCTCCATTTGTTGCTTCTAGGGTTTTGAAAATTTGATCACTCTGTTGTTTATGATGGATTAAATAATGATTCTTTATTAAAAGAGTGGAAGGTTAATGGGTTGTTAAGAAATTCTAAGGGGGTAATGTTAAATTTCCACGAAACTATGCAACTACTTAGATGAATAATCTGAAGTTGCTTTTCTTGTCACCAAGACACAAAACTTCTCAACAATAAAAGCAACAAAATTTAAAACATAGAGAAAAAACACATGCATAAATTGACACTTTTTTTTTCTCAGGAAACTCAATAGGGAAAACCTGCTTGCTTGATGTGGCTATTTTATTGATCTTGAGAAATTGAATCAAATATAAAGCAATTTGTCCCTATGAGAAAATACCTTTTTCTCCTGTTGATCTAGCTTGGACTTTCCATGCCAACGCTTGACCCAAGTTCTAAATCCTTGGGCACTTGTGACCTCCTGTTACTTAGGAAACAAGCTCTTTGCACTCTCCACAGACACGCCTCTCTCACAACATGTGAGCTCTGTCTTGTCACAAACCTTTGTGCACAAAAAAATTGTGATCATTTTTTCCTTCATCCTCCTCTTTATAGATTCGATCCATGCCAAATTTAACAAGTTACAAATTTAAAACTCGAGCCCTAATAGCGAGTTAATTGAGAGTGTTACTCATTCTCCTTCCAATCATCACTAGTGTGGTTAGCTTGCACTTTCTCCCATCAACAATAGAGATCTAACTTGCTCTTCCTTCAATCAAGGCTAAATACTAACTCGCTATAACTGAACTGATTACTACCACCTATTTAAAATGGCAACAAGAAACCTTGAAAATTACAACAATAAATATTTTAATTTAATTTTCCCTTGATTTAAATTAGAATAAAATTGTAATTCCACATCACATGACAACTTGTACAAGTTAACTAGGTTAGGATGACTTAGTTGGTTCAGTTAATTCGAGTTGAGTGTCAAATTAGAAGCATGTAGAGCATATCCAACATTATAAGAGCCCTGGTTGAGTTTATTTTGAGTTGTAATTAATTAACTCAGTTTATCTGAGTTAAATTTAGTTAAACTAGTTCTAACTAATGGAGGAACTGATAAGAGGTTAAATAGTGGGGTGTCGCTTCATGTGTTCAACAATTTAACTGATAATTCACTCATAAATAGCTCATGCATGTAAGTTTTGAGAAAGACCTAGTTGAAATTGGAGTTCAAGGGTAATGTTCTATCAGTTGTATAATTATCTGAATTGTACAGGTGGTGCATGTAGTCAGAGGAAGGTCCCTAATGGATTGCATAGTATGTATTGAGAATTTCCCTAATTAATAGGGCCTAATTACCCAAGGAAACATCACAAGGAAATGGGGATCCCAGAGGGAATAAAATTGGTTAAGTATTGAACCAGGATTGTCTAGGAATCAGTGAGAAAGATAAATATAGTTCAGAGGTTTCTCAGCTTGAGAAAAAGCATTGTAATCTCCTCATATTTTATGAATAATGTAATATACATATAACAGGGCTTTTCGCTGATGTTTTCCCTAGGAAATATTTGTGTTGTGCGATTGAAATTATTTCTCTTTCTTGTTTTGTGATTTCACGATCATAATTGGTTTCCACAATCAGTAGAGTAGATTCAAGTCAATTGTTTTAGCATATTGAAATTTGCAAGTTAATCTACATGGATTTTTTACATGGTATCGGAGCAAGAATCACTATAGAAGAGAACAATATGATTTTGTTCTGAGTAGGTCAATCAATTTGCAGATATACTCTTTGGTACTAGTAGTAGGATCATGATGTCTTTTTGTTGGTCAAAGTTGTCATTAACGTAAATATGTTGGAGCATTGTTGAAGATGATGGAAACCCTTATGGTTGATGTAACCCTAACCCTTGCATACCCTAAATTCTAAATGTATACCCTATACCTTACTACCTTAAGCCCTAAAAGGATCATATATCCTAAGTGCATAAACGAAGCATGTAGTCCTAAATAATCAATCCCTAAACCCTAAAATTTTATATGGTGTGCCAGTTTTGTTGAAGAAAGGCCTAATGGATAAAATTTCCTAATCCTAGAAGAAGCCCTAGCATGGAAGTTTTCCTAACAAGAAAATGGATAAAGAATTCATATGTAAGCCCTAACATTGTCCCAGCCATAAAATGAAGCCCTATGTTTGTTGGAAAATAAGATGATGCCCTAATCCTAATAAATGAAGAACACACTTGGAACCCTAATTATATGAAGAAGAAGCCATAGCGTATGATGAAACCCTAAAGGCTATCATGGAAGACATTCTTATGAAAGAACATATGATGAAACTCTAAAGGTTTACATGGATGAAATAATGATGGCAGCTCACAAATATTATTTTTATTGATGATAAAATGAACTTAATTAAGGATGGAATTGACATAGGCTCATAGAAGACATTGAGCTCTTTCCAACGAGAACTTACACTCCTTTTAACTTCTCATAGGCCAAGAGAAAAATATTTTACAAGTTGAAATAATATATGTTTTGATGCTAGCCGACATGGGCCTACATGTGCAAGCTGGCTCCTACTCAAAGGGACGTGTCATTTTGTTATAGGGAAAACATGTATAAATATAGAATTGAATTCATCATTTCATCATCCAACTCAGTGAAGAAAAAACCATAGGAGCGGAAAAGAAGACTAGTTCACATCTAGTGAACTACAAAGGCTGATAGAATGAGAATTGGGGGAGTCTTCTAACTGTGATTGGGTGTATCTTTGACATGTGGAGGAATTGGTTTATTGACCAATGAAAAGCTCAGATTATTGACCTGTGGAGGCTCAATTTATTGAGTGGTAAGAAGCTCAAATTATTGAGCTGTGGAGAATCAGATTTAGGCTTGGATTTGCAGACCTATGGAGGATCAGAGTTACAGATCTGTGGTGACTCATATCTGTAGTCTACCTGTGGAGGCTCAATTTTTAGAGCTCGGTCTTGTAGCTTAATGTTGAATTCTAGGATTTGTTGGATGAACCTTAGACTTGTGATCCAAAGCTTGTAAGAGGCTCATACTTGGTAGCATTGATACCTCAATACGTGGCATAAAAAGTTTAGAATTTAAAGTTCTGATCTGTGGGTTAAACATTTCAGAACTTGTGACTGATCAGACTTTTGGCCTATTGAAGAAGACCTTTTGAACCAACCCAGTGACATATTTTGAGGAAGTCCTATAATCATCTTTTATAGCATCCTAATAGCATCCTCTTGAAGCATCCTTTGAAGAGTTCTAGGTAGCCTTTTGGAGACATTTGGAGTAGTCTTTGGAGACCACCTTGATATATATTGAGCACATGTTGGAGATATATCTAGAAGGCCTTATTGTAACAAACTTGAAGCATCCCTGGAGCATTGTTTTGAAGATATTTTGTTAAGAGAATTATTGAAGTTATTATTGAGCTAGTATAAGCCCCTTATTGAAGTAACCCTTGAAGACTTGTTAAAGCATATTTGTCTAAAACTAGAGCACTATTGAAGGCATCCTTGAAAGCCTTTGTGCAGTAATGATGAAGCCTAGATGATGTAGCCTCATATAATATCATTTGAACTAAACATGAAGAGTGTTGGAGATACCTTCTATGCTTTGTGGATTTGACTATCATCTTTGGAGCATAATTGTAGAAGACCCTTTGCAACAAACATTGAAGAGTTGAAACCTTGTTGAGGCAATCCCTAAAGCATTTTCGAAGCGTATTGGATACATTATTTGGAGAACCATTTTAGACCTCATTGGTTGAAGACATTCTTGGAGACGTTATTTCAAGACTTTGTGAGAGATATCATTCAAGACTTGTTGCAGAAGGCATTGAGGAAGTCTTGAACGTCCATTGAAATTATTGAAGCATAGGGTTGGAGCCCTAGAGGATAGGAGTCCTCAAGAAGATCATGTTGGAGCTTGTGTCAGTGGAGAGAGTTGGATCCCTATAGGTTGGTGCCTCATAGAGACAAGTTTGGATCCTTGTGGAAGATAGGGTTGGAGCCTCGTGAATTCCAAGTCAGTGCTTGGAAAAGTACAGGTTGGAGCCAGGTGGATTCGAGATTGGTGTATTCATATACGATTTGAGCCCTAAACATTATTATACCTGATTTATTGTAAATAAGAGCATTGTAGTCCTCGTCATTTTTTTATTAATAAAATAATTTATTCTAAATTGTTCATTTTGTGTTATGTTTATAAGTGATATAAAACTTGTAAAATAACAATTGTAAAAGAAATACTAATTCACACCCCCCTCTCAGTATTTCCAACAATTGGTATTAGAGCCAGTACCCTCTCTCATAGCCTAACAGCTTGAAGGTAGATCCTTATAACACAAATGACAAATTCAAGGAAGAAGGATTGCAAACCCGTTAGAGATGTCACCTCCTTAGTGAATAATCAAATTGGGAAAGCTCCATTTTTCAATGGAAACTTTGAAATATGGAAGGCAAGAATGAATAATTTCTTAATGACTCAAGGTTTTGAAGTATGGGACTCAATCGTTACTAGAAGCATGGAGGAAGAGTCCAAGGAACATAATGCAATAGCAATAAAAGAAATCTTGAGTGGGCTACCAGATCCTATAAAGGAAAAAGTGGAAAAATGTTCATCAACAAAATATATGCCGAACAAACTTCAAGATATTCACTCAAAAGGAGCGTTGACCATGACCTCTAATCAAGAATATGATGGAAAAAAATAAGGAAATCCATAACCCCTTAAGGATGCTAAAAACAAGGGTGAAGACATCAAGGCCAAGGAAGACTTAGAAGATGAACAAAATGAAGAAGACCTAAAAGAAGATCTCAAGGAAAAACTTGAAGTTGCGCTAGAAGAAAGTACAATATGGTGACTATGACTTTGAGGAGCTCAAGAAGGAAGTACAAGATGGTGACTATGACTTTGACAAGAAGAGGAAGGAAGTTGATATCTTTAAGCTTCAAGTACAAGAAAGAGATAAGGAGCTCACCAAGCTTAAGGAATAATTTCATCAAAACAAGGAAAAGCATCATGAAGAATTCATATCCATGACAAATCAATTGGATAAAGCAAAGAAAAGGGAAGACACTTTATCAATCCATCTTGAACAAAGTCACGAGGACTTGAACAAACTCGAAGCAAAAATTGGTCAGTTCAAGGAAGAGGTTTTTTCCCTTAAATCTCAGTTGGAAGAAGCAAAGAAAGAAAAGGTAATGGAAGGTTTGGCCCTCCTAGAAGGACAATTAGGTGAAGAAGAAAAGGAAATAAATTCCATGACATACCAACTTAAATAATTAAATGAAGAGATCTTCAAATTAAAATCACATATCACCTCTCTCAAGGCCGATTCATGTGAGCCAACAAGGATGAAGGAAAAAATGGAGAACCATCTAGCAAAGAAGGATGAAGAATTCAAGATGATGAAACAAGAAATTGATCTCCTAAGCAAAGAACTTGATCATATGAAAAATAGTCTAAAGAGCTCTCAAACCCTAGATGACATCCTAATTCATCAAAGATATCCTCTTGAAAAATCAGGTCTTGGTTACGCAGGTGAACCCTCAAACAGAAATGATGCAAACCCTAATACTTCACTGAAAACAAGGATGTGAAGAAGCTTGGAAGACATATTGATTCCCCCAGTTCTAGTAAAAGCGTGGAGAAGTGTCAAGATGACATTGGAAGAAACCCTACTCCAAGAAGATATGCATATGGTGTCAATAATACAAGAGACAATAAATTTGATCATAAATTTGATCAAAGGATTTTAAGGCAAAATTACCGTAGAAGTACATCAAGGAAATATCCATCATCTAGGTACAAAAGTATATTTTTTGGTTATTGTTATTATTGTACAATTTTTGGGCATATGGAAAAGGATTATAGGGCATACCACAAGGACAAATATAATGGTCCCCATCAGTGTCCTAGAAGAAGCTTTGCATGAAGAATTCATGCTTCCTCTTTGATGAGCAAGATGAAATTATTAAAATTCCAAAACATTGGACATATGGCTCGTGATTGTAACTTGACTTGGGTTCCTAAACAAGCTAAAAACATGACTACCAAGAAAGAAAGTTACACAAGTTTGGAGAAGAAAACAAATTGGATCAGAAAGCCTCTTAAACACTCAAGGTATCAACCCATGTTGTTGATCTGATGAGTACATCTTTGGTGGATATAATATTCCAAGTTTTGATGATGAAATTCTGCCAAAAAGAATACCATGCATATTGTTAGGGGGAGCTTGTGGCATTTGATTATTCTTGCAAAATGCATCCTTGATAAGCCCTGGGAAATTCTTGACAAGTTATACATAGAAAATCATACACATAGATATATCTATTGATGGATTGTCTCTCAGGAATTGTGTAGAAAATCTTATTTTACAAGTTACATAAAGACATCATCTACTTCATTCCTTTCCATGCATGCAAAGATTAGAGGGAGTAATTATTTTTTTTAAAACATGATATTTTGTCTCCACCGCACATCCATTTTTGAAGATGCATTCCACTCAAAATAGTATTATTTCATGTCTTGGGTTCCATAAGTAAAAAGGAGAACGAGAAGATTTTATGCAGGAAGGGGGAGCTGGTTGATCACATTAAGAAATGAAAATTAAGACATTTATCTTGTGTTATCACTCAAGCAAATATCCGAGGCTGAGAAGAGACCAACAAAGGTAACTACAAACCAAGCTCTCTCCAAGTAGGTAGTCCTACTAGGCAGGAGAGGGCTCTCTCCAAGGTATCACAACTAAGAGGGATGGATCAATTAGGTTTTAGGCTAGGTATACTAGCACAAGGGTTTTGATTGCTTGATTTGGGTGCTGGATGAGTGAATTAGGTCAAAGAGGTAACTAGGTCAGGGCAAATAAGATCATAATTGAAGACATCTGATGGGGCAAGGTAGGTAGGAACTCTAACACTTTAGGGTTTATAGGAAAGATGGATCAGACTGGTGAGGTGCTAAAAAGAGCATGACAATACATGAATTCTTTTTAAACTAAAGAAACTGAAACAAATTATGGTGATTCTCCCCAAAACAGAGCATAAAAGATGTATTTTTCTTATCAAACTTGAGAATCAAACATATTATAGAATTGGAATTAATAAGGAAATTAAAAAACATTCATACATATGAAACTGAAGAAGAAACTATGCCAAATTACAGTACCACATGAATCCCAAAAGAATAGGTGCAACTCATCCAATATATTCCTGTCGAAATATGAATACACTAGTGTCTCTGATCAATACAACAACATCCAACCTGTCAAATGAGTCTAGAAATGAAAAATATAGGCATGAAACAACTTCTCCCAACCTTAGGGGTCGAATCACTGAGTTGTGGAGCTGATCCACAAAAGTTTGAACTGCAAACCTAGAGTGTAGGGAGGTCAAACTGACTCATCCCTACCTTTAGTGAAACTGATTCATCAATCCTCAAAAAGAGTTTTACCTAATTTATTTACCCCTAAATAACTCAAAAACATCATTATTACATTTACATCCATAAATTACATTGGTAAAAACATGATTTTTCCATGGTGAAACTGAGAAAACTGGAAAAAATCAGTGAAAACAGAGAAAGGTCAGGAGCGCAGCACCATCTTCAGCTCAATTTTTGAAGGGGTTTCTAATGTCCAAATTGATCTCAGGATAGCTCATTGGAAATCCTATCTTGTCTAGTTTACAAAAATGTCCTTGGTTTCCAAAAGTGATAAGATTTGACCCTCCAAAAAGTCAATCTCCCAAGACTAGTCAGAAGCGCAACACCTAGCTGAAAAAGAGGGCATAAACATGATTTTTTTAGTGTTTTTTGACCTTTTCACCTATCATTTTGCCCAAATTTTATTATTAAAGTGCCTAAAAGGAATTTTTTTTCCTTCTGAATCCAATGATACACTTGGTTTTTCATTTAGAGCCTCCTAGAATAAGTTCAACGTCTAGGGCACTGCGCTCCTGGTAGTCTAGCTGTGCTAAAAACTGTCAAAAGTTGCAAAAACCCAAAATTCAAAACTTGCTCAAAATTTCTCCAAAATTTTCCTATGGAAGCTTGATGAAGTGTGCTAAGCAATGAGGGATGCCTCAGCAAGGATGTCGGGCTTGTCTCCTTCCTTTTTCTTGGCTAGGGTTTGCTTATGTTTCTCCTGCAATTGATTGAGTTTAATGCTACATAGCTTGTTTCTTGTGATATATCTGTTAGACATGTTCTTGAGAATTTTTTTGTCTTTATTTGCCTTGTGAAGGAGTTTCTCAAGATGGATGTTGACCCTATCAAGCCATATCTCTCTGTCATTTTCAACCTCCTTGGCAATATTCTCCTCAAAAGTGAGTTTTTCATCCTCAATATTTTGTTGTTGTAAAGCCGTCTTAAGACCCCTTATCTTTGGTCTTGTTCTGTTGCTTTGGATTTCATCTTGATTAGGATCAACAAGTGGTATCATCGCTTTACCTCTTTTTGTTTTGAGCGGCTCTAGCTCCATAAGTACTTGATGATCTTTCAGCTACTTATTCTCCTGCTCAAGAAATGAAATGACAAACTGAGCTCTATCCAAATTAGTTTGTAGCTCTCTAATTTGGGAATCCTTCTCTTTAACAATCAAAATTGAGGCCTCATGATCATCCTTCTGATCCAAGTCAACTAGGTCAAAATCTTTTTCCTCATCATGAGGGTCCTCATCCTCTTGCGTGAATTCTTCATGCACAACTGCCTCTTTCTTCTTTTTCTTTCCCTTTTTTACCTGCTTTGTTGATGAATAAGGCAAGGTCCCTGCCACAATATGCGGGGAAAACACCTGCCTATGCCCTCTCTGATATTTTTTAGCCAATGTGTCTTTCTCAGCCTCTTTGGTCTTTATATGCTCTTTGACCACAACTTTGCTGGATGACCCAATATGACTCTGGAATACTAATGATGGTGATGATATGGGTCTAGTAGGCTGAGCTGATGGAGGAATAGAGATGCAAAGGGATGAGATGAAGGAGGGATGTTTTTAGCATGCTGATCTTGTGGAGTAGTGAAAACATCATTGGCAATGAAGGTATCCCATGAAATGTGAAACTGATCTAGATGATGGAGTACAATGATTTTGATCAAAGTGATGAAAGAGGTTGTTCATTTGTTGATCATATTCTCTCTTATGTGATATGTAGGCCATTTTTTCTATGCCCCTAAACAAATAGTATGGAATATTGAGCAACTTGACTCTTGTGAAGTGCATGAGTAGTTTAATATGATATGTGTAAATTTTGGAGAACCTTCCTTCACAAAATAAGTACTTCATGATGATTTTCATCATGGGGGTATACCTATCAAGAAGGTAACTAAAAGAGAAGACGCTCTTTCTCTCATTTTTGTACCTTGGTTTGATGAATGGTTCATAATACTGGTCATCCAGGTATTTGGGTTTAAACCACTTCTCACCCATGTTTGGTGTCCTTGTGGCAGCAACAATGATAGGTGTGGATATGGTGAAGGTCACACCTACAAGGGTCGCTTGATTGTCTTTGAGGTTTGAGATGAAAACTCTGCTCTAACATATTCAAAGCAAGAGACTGCCATAGGTGAGGCCATCAGTTCTCTGGTCTTGGTGGGCTCAAGCCTCAGAATTATTCCTCCCTTGTGAGGTCTCCTTTCCTCTTTTTCCTCCTCTTCCTCCATGATATCTCTGTCTTTTGTTGAGATTCAACAAGATGATGATCCTAGTGAAAATTAAGCATCGACACTAGGTGGGGCCCACAGGCTATTTTTAGGTGTATGTCTATTTTTATAATGTTGAGAATATTCTGTTTATAGTGGGAGTCTATTTATAGATGGTTGAGAAAATTCTATTTATAGATGAGATTCTATTTTTAGATGCATGGGCTAAGTCTATTAATAGATCGCATGTCTAAAAATAGAACGCATGTCGATTATTATTAGCCCTTAATAATAACTGGACAACAAATAATAATCTATTCTCTTGAAACACTTGATTTTAGTTAACTAATGTGTTAAACCAGTTGACTGAAGGAATTTCAAATTCTAAGGTTGGTTGGTGGGACATGCAAGTGGACTGAATTATAACTGAGTGATTTGAAGTTGTAACAAAGTTGGATGTGTAGTTATGTGAGATGTAAATTATTTTAACTCAGTTAAGTGAGTTAAACTCAGTTGTGCTAGTTGTAACTAGTTGTAACTAAAGATACACTATTGAGATATCAGTGAATTAATTATTTAATTAATTCACAAGCAGTGGTCTCAGATACAACTGAAGAAATACTATTGTTAACTACATGCATGTCAGATCCAGTGGAGACCCAGTCGAGAGGTATTTGAAAGGGACAGTTTGACTATCAGTTGTGATTTTAGTGGGTGCTCAATTGAAACCACACACACATTGGAGACACCAATGAGGATTTTGCAGTCAAGGCAAGGCGAGATTCGAATTCATTCAGGGATTTTCATCAGCAGGGATTGCGCAGTGGAGGCAGGCTGTTAGGAGGTAGTAAATTGGAGCATGAATATGAAAATTTATGCATGACAGTGTGAGACGATTGTATATTGTAATGATAGCTCTTGGATTAGAGTTTTGTATGAGATTTTTTCATGATTCATGATATATACATAATATATGATAGTGGGGTTTTTAGCTTTATGCTTTCCTGGTAAAAACATATGTGTTATGTGTGATTGATCTTTCTTCATGTGTTTTCAATTGGCGATTAAATTTCTGCAAAGATTTAAGTAGAAGGATTTTGTATTTAACAGTGGCATATAATTGTTAGATCAGGAGAATCCAAGAAATACATAATTGTATTAAAATTTATACATCTTCCTCCTCCATGGTTTTTTTAGTTTTGAAACCCTAGGGAAGGGAAAGGGGAGTGGAAAATAGGTTTAGGGAGTGGGGATGGGAGTAGGAAAAATTTTGGGAATAAGGAAGGGGTTTAGGGAACTCAGGGGACTTGTATGGGATTAAAATACTTAGGGAAATGAGATGGGGAAATTAATTATAGGTATAGGGAAGCTGCCTAGAAACTTTTGTAGTATAGGAGCTAGGGTTTTGGGAAATATAGTTTGGGGACAGGGATTTAGTGATGTAGGGATAGGATTAGGGTTTAATGTGATATTGGAAGGGAATTCAGGGTTTAGGGAACAATTTAGGGCTGTAGGAATGAAATCTAGGGTTTCTTAGCTTAAACACTTTGAAAATTTGAATGAGAGATTTAGCACTTTAAACTTGCAAATTGCAAATGCTAGGAGGGCACAAATGGTGTTGCTTACTTGTATTGAGGTGGAAAAATCCTTTTTTGGTGGTTTGGATCTCTTGCACGAAGTTTTGAAGGTTGTGGATGAAACTGGCTAGGAGCGCAATATCAGTTCTAGAAGTGCAACGCCTAACTACCAGGAACACAACACCCTTCTCCAGGAGCGCATCGCCAATTCTAGGAGCGCAATGCCTATCCTCGAGGAGCACAACGCCACCCAAAATTTGAATTTTGACCCTGCAAACTGATTTTTCGAGCTAAGGGAGTGTGAGCTCGATGGTTGGGAGAGAAAATGAGTGGTTTCTTTGTCTTGTGATGGGCTTTATACTTGATGATTTGAATGCATTTGCCTTTGTGATCTACTTTTCTTTCTTCTCATTCACTTTAAACTTTGACATCTTTACCTTTAATTTTTGTTTTTGATCTTTGAATATTTATCATTTGATGGATTGAGAACACTTTAGACTTTAAAGCTTCTGAGATTTCTTGGCACATGAAACCTTTAAGTTGAAAACTACCTTGGAGCCATGAACTTATTACATATTGAGAAAACATAAAATTACATGATGAAATAAAAATTACATAATGGAATAAAAACTAAGTATTACATTTCAACTTTACATAGTAAAGTGAATTTATTGATCACTCTTAGTCTTTTCGGTCTTTTATGCAATGGAAATGATGTTTTATTGGACCTTGAAAACCCTAAGACTTAATGGACACACTGTCTGAATGGAATTCATGATGATATGACTGAAAAGCTAATAATACTCATGAAATAATGGACACTCATCATGTGATAAAGTGAGCCAACAAGTAATGAGATGAAATTGTGAACTTCGATGAAAATCTGCACCAAGTGACCAAATTTTTGCATGACCTAGTGGAATGATAAAAAATTCCTGAGTGGGACCCCTAAAATGACATGAAAGAGTTAATTTTGATCACTAGTGGAATGATGAAAATACTGACACTAACATCTTGTACCACATTTCCAGAAAAAAGGGGAACAACATGACAAGAAGAAACTTGATAGGGGGAGCACTTGATGGAAAAAGGCATTATGAGGACATCCCATTTTCCATTGATGTCAAAGGGGGAGGGAATGTTGGAAGGGGAGATAATATTACCATCAATGACACATGGGGAGATTGTTGGTCAAAGTTGTCAATGATGTCAATATGTTGGAGCATTGTTGAAGATGATGGAAACCCTAATGGTTGATGTAACCCTAACCCTTGCATACTCTAAGTTCTAAAAGAATACCCTATACCTTTCTACCCTAAGCCCTAAACAGATCATATATCCTAAGTGCATAAACGAAGCCATTAGTCCTAAATAATCAAGCCCTAAACCCTAGAAGTTTATATGGTGCCATAGTTTTGTTTAAGCAATGCATAATGGATAAAATGTCTTTATCCTAGAAGATCCATAACATGGAAGTTTTCCTAACAAGACAATGAATAAAGAATTCATATGGAAGCCCTAACATTGTCCAAGCCATAAAATTAAGCCCTAAGCTGGTTGGCAAATAATATGATTCCCTAATCGTAATAAATTAAGAACACACTTGGAGCCCTAAGTCTATGAAGAATAAGCCCTATAATATGATCAAACCCTAAAGGTTATCATGGAAGACGTTCTTATGAAAGAACATATGATTAAACTCTAAAGGTTTCCATGGATGAAATAATGATGAAAATTCACAAATATTATTTTTAATGATGATAAAATGACCTTTATTAAGGATAGAATTGGCATAGGATTGTAGAATACATTGAGCTATTTCCAATGAACACTTACACACCTTCTAAATCCTCATAGGCTGAGAGAAAATGATTTTACAAGTTGAAATCATATATTTTTTTATTCTATCCTACATGAGCCTACATGTGCAAGTCGAATCCTCCTCAAAGGGACGTATCGTTTTGTTATAGGGAAAATATGTATACATATAAGATTGAATTCATCATTTCATCATCCAACTTGGTGAAGAAAAAACCACAAGAGCAGAAAAGAAGACTAGTTCACATCTTGTGAACTAGAAAGGATGATGGAATGAGAATTGGTGGAGCCTTCTAACTGTGATTGGGTATATCTTTGACTTGTGGAGGACTCGGTTTATTGACCAGTGAAAATCTTGGATTATTGACCTATGGAGACTTGGTTTATTGACAAGTAAGAAGCTTAGACTATCGAATTGTGGAGAATTGTATTTAGGCTCGGATTTGCAGACCTATGGAGGATCAGAGGATGAAGAATGGAGACTTACTGACAAAGCATATGAATGCCTTCAATACCGTGGTAATTCAGTTCTTATATGTTGATATGAAAATTTTAAATGAATATAAGTGCATCAATGTGTTGATTTCTCTACCAGACTCGTGGGATAGTCTGGTTGTTTCTATAGGTAGCATTACAACTACCTTGAAGTTTGATGAACTCATCATTGTTGTTGGAAGAGATGAGATGGAAAAATATGGAGAGTCAAAATGGATATGCCTTGTCTATAAGAGGACAGTCCCATAATAGAAACAAAAATAATTCCTCAAGTGGGATACCTAAATCTAGAGGGAGATCTAAATCTCTAGGAAAACATGTAAAGGTATGCTAGAAATGTGGAAAAGAAGGGCACTACAAAAATGATTGTAAATATAAAAATCCTAAGAAAGTAAAGGTATATGATGATGCTCCTTATGCAAAGGTGAAAACCACCTCAGATGAAGGTGGGGATGTGTATTTGGATTCCTCTTCAAGTACACATGTCGATCATGAGGCATGGTTGAGTGAATTGGGTGCATTCTTTCACTTCACTCCCCATAGGGAGTGGCTCTACAAGTATAAGAAATATGGTGGTGGTGATGTCTTCCTAGGAGATGACTTGAAGGCTAGAATCATGGGACATGGAAAATTCAAGCTGAAGTTGCAAGGTGGAAGGATTAGGACACTTGTTGGTGTTCTATATATTCTCGCATTGGTCAGAAATATGATTTTTGTAAGCAAGATGGATGATTCAAGTGTAAAACCAGTGTTCGAGAAATATATTTGCAAGATAGTTCAGGGGGCACTACTATTTATGTAGGGATTTTGGATTGGAACTATGTAAAATCTTATAAGTAGCACTATTATTGATGGGGGCAACAGTTCTGTGGTTCTTGAAAGTGGAGCTAAAACTCTTTTAGTGTCTGGTGAAAAGACTATGTTATGGCACCAAATACTGGGACATAATGGATAGAAGGGACTTTGAATACTACATGGTAATGGTATGGTAGAATGTATGTAATTTTTCTCTATATATTTTTATTTATGTGAAAATTGTGTATATGGGAAGCAAAATTGGGTGAGTTTCCCCTATGGTGCTAATAAGGCGAAGGGGATATTAGAGCTAGTGCACAATGATGGGTTTGGACATGTGTTGGTTCCATCACTAGAAAATTATATGTACTATGTCTCATATATAGATGACTTCTTAAGGAATACATGGATATATTTCCTCGGGAGGAAGTTTGAAGTATTTGACGAGTTTAAAGAATTTAAGGCTCTGGTGGAAAATCAGATAGAGAAGAAGATTAAGGTGTCGAGGATTGATAATGGTGGAGATTTCTATAAGAAGGAATTTGAAGATTTTTGTAATATGTGTGGTATAGCACGATAGAAGACTACTCCATACACACCTCATCAAAATGGAGTTGCGGAAAGAATGAATAGGATGTTGATGGAAAAGGTAAGAAGCATGCTCAATGGTGTCGGGTTAGGACAAGAATTATGGGTAGAGGCACTGGATACTGCATGTTACATGTTTAACAAATCACCATCATGAGTGTTGGAGGATAAGGCTCCACATGAGGCATGGACTGGTAAGAAACCTTCTCTCTCAAATCTATGGTATTTGGTTGTGATGCATATGTACACGTCCCAAAGGAGAAAAGAACCAAGTTCGATAAAAAATCTGGAAGGTGCATCTTTATTGGGTATAGGGATGGTTTAAAAGGTTATAAAGTTTGGAACTGGAAGATAAGGAAGGTTGTGTAAAACCGAGATGTGGTTTTTAGAGGTGAAATATGTTATTAAAAATGAAGTGCTACCAAAGGAACCTGAGAAGATAGAGTTTGAACTTAAGGAGGAGGAATCAGACTCTACTGCAAAACATGAATCATAAGAGGAAGAGCCACACACTCTAGTTTTGAGGAGATCAATTTGAGAGAGAAGGAAACCAACGAGGTATATTCCATATGCTTTCTACTCAAATTTTGTTTTATCTATTACTGATGATGATCCCATAAATATTAGGGAGGAAGTGGATTCAAAGGATGGAAAACTCTTGAAGGAGGCCATATTTGAAGAAATGACATCCTTGGACAAAAATGAGGCTTGGGATTTAGTGGAGTTGTCGGTTGGAATGAAACCCATTCGCAAAAAATGGGTGTTTAAGAAGATGGATGCAAAAGGCAAGGTGGAGAAATACAAAGCTGGGTTGGTAGCAAAAAGTTATTCTCAGTTGTCGAGAATTGATTTTGGTGATATTTTTTCTCTTGTTTCCAAGTTATATTCTATTAGATTTATTTTATCTATTGTTGTTGCTTTTGATTTTGAGGTATAACAGATATATGTGAATACAACATTTCTTTGCGGGGATATAGAAGAAGAGATCTACACAATGCAACATGAAGGCTTTGCGGTGAAGGGTAAGAAATAACTGGTATGCAAGTTAAAAAAGTCTCTGTATGGGTTAAAATAATCACCAAGGATGTGGTATAAGAAATTTGATACATATATACAGGGACTTGGCTTCAAAAGGAGAAAATAAAATCACTGTGTCTATTTTAAATTAATTGGTGACCATGTTATTTATTTGGTCATGTATGTGGATGATATGTTGTTGATTCGAAATAAAAAAGAAATTATTCAGGATTTGAAAACCCAATTTTCCTCCAAATTTGACATGAAGGATATTGGTGATGCAAACTATAATTTGGGCATGGAAATTAAATGAGATCACACAAAGAGGAAGCTTTGGTTTAAACCAGAGAAAGTATGTTGAGATAATATTGCAAAGTTTTAATATGCAGGATAGTAAACTGATCAAAGTTCCTATTCTTCTAGGTGTAAAGTTATCTTGTGAACAATGTTCAAAGACACATAAGGAGGAAGAGGACATGTCCCATGTTCCATATGCGAGTGCAATTGGTAGCATGATGTATGGAATCATTTCCACCAGTCTAGAAATTGCACATGCAATGGGAGTATTGAACAGGTTTATGTCAAAACCAAGGAAGGAGAATTAGACAACAATGAAGTGGGTTTTTCAGGTATTTGCATGGCACTAGTGATTATGATTTTTTCTACCAAGGAAGACCAAGAGGCCAAACCACCCAACCCTCAACTAGTGATTCCACCTCACGGTTAGACATCACAACTATCACCATATTGGTCTCCGCCCAAGTTGTCCAAGGCTCCAGAGCATTTTTTCCAACTAGGGCTTCCAGGAATAGTAACTCAACCCACAAATATTGTCAAGATTCCAGAGCGTTTGTCCAATTAGAGCTTCTAGGACTAGTAACTCAACCCACCAAGGGCTTCCAGAGCATTTCTCAAACCAAGTCTTCCAGGACTAGTAACTCAACCTAAGTTACATGGATTCCAAAACATTTGTACAACCAAGTCTTCCAGGACTAGTAACTTAACCCAAGTTACATGGCTTCCAGAGCATTTGTCCAACCAAGGCTTCCAGGAACTAATAACTCAACCCACAACCACAATCACACAAGAGCCAACCAGAAAAGAAAATAATGAAATGAACCCACAACACCATGACTATACAAGAAATGGAAAGACTAGGAAATCCATTGTCAATCCAGGTAATCCTTCTTGCCAATGACAGATCATGACCAAGAAACCACATGCATATGCCATGCATGCCAAAACTAATGAGGAAAACATACATGCAACTCGGTACATGCAAAGAGAATCCATTGTAGTTGTTGATCCCAATGTCCTCTAGCGCTTTTCTACTCTTCCTTTTCCTTCTTACTCCAAATCTCCAAGTATGCCACACTCTTCAAGAGTGCTCCCAGAAAACTCTAAGTATCCAAAAGTGAGTGAGAGAGAGAGAGAATAATGAGAGGTCCAAAACTACACTGATCAAAAGCTTAACTGAGAAAAAATTTCCAACTGGTCCTCATAAGCCTTTTTATCAATGAGGCCTCTATTTTCTTCATTTTCCATTATTTTTCTTCATTTCCTCCTCACAAACTGATGAGCCTCAATATTGCAACAAGAATGTTGCAACTACCAAGGCTGCCAACTTTAATTATCAACCCGAGGTTCATACAAAATTAAGAGGTATCGGCACTATATGTGTAGCATAGAATTTTTCCTTATTTTGTTGATATGATATAATGGATTGAATTCCATGAAATCAAAGCCTAAACTAATTGAAAAAATGGAAGTGTTGCTTTGAAAAGAAACTAATGCTGGGAAAGAACAACAATTTGTAATTGAAATCCTAAGAGCATGTATTAAAATAAAAATACCTAATATAATTTATGAAAATGAATGTCCTAAGTGATTTTTTATTCTTCCTCAATCATGTATTTAGGTCCTAGGGGTCAGGATTCAAGCCTAAGAGACAAAAACCAACCTTTGGGAGTAAATTTGGTCGAGTTTACACATGCGACAAGAGTGTTACAAACAACTTTGTTTTGGAAATAACTCGCCGAACGACTAAGTAAATAAAATTCAAATGGGATGGGAAAATTTTTGTTATTAAGTATGATGGCTTGGGTCTCCATTCCAAGTGGAATCACTCCAAAATACCCTTTCTCACACGTGCTAAAAAATAACATAAAATTACTACTCTAAAATCTGGAAATTCAAGAGTTAGTGAGCTAGTTAATCTATCAAATGCCTAACTTAATGAAGTGAAAATGAAATGGGGTAAATTTTGTTATCAAACTTAAAATTATTATGACCTAATCAAAGTGGAATAAAGTCAAATGGATCTCATTAACCCCTTCTAAAAAGTAACAGAAATTTACCACTATTTCGCTATAAGGCATTTCCAGAAATCATATATTCGTGAACTAGTAACCAAATCCAAGTAAATTCATGATTAAGATGACCTTCCAAAGTTATTCTAAAGATGAATGATTCTTTTGAACCTATAAAAAACCTGCAAAATAACTCACTTAAATTATCTAACTCAATCCTACATCAAGAAAAAAACAATACTAAATACAAAAATATGGAAAACAAAAATAAGAGATGCATGTGACTAAGAAGTGAAAATAACATAAAGAAATTGTGCAAGAGGGCTATGAGGCTCCTGGGATGGCCAAGCCCAAGGAGGAATCAGATTCCTGTGGAAGAAACCACACTTAGAAGCTAAAAAATGACACCAATCTTCATTATTGAATCAATCCAAGTACATCCCTTCAAGAAAAGAAAGAAAGTGGAGCTGTTAGAAAACAAGTTTTCTCGACAATAAGACTAAACAATACATGCCCCTAGAGGCCAATTCGAATTGGTACTTATACAAAATGATGAGGAACCATTCCCCTTGAAAGGAGGAAGCTTTCCCCTCCAAAATCCCTCAAATTCCTATATTTTCTCAATCATCGGAGTTCCAGAATCTCTCCAATATTTCTCAATTATTTCATGATATTTTGTTCATTTATTCTCCCATCTTGATCCTCCTGTAGTAGGTATCAAGTCCCTAAATTATCTCATTATCCAAATCTTTATAATCTGCACAATATTATACAAAAATAAATAATATTAGGAACAAATATGCAATTATATTTAAACCTTCCTAAGAATATATTAAAGCATAAAAAACATTTTTAAGTGTAGAAGGAGAGATTTAATATATCATTTACGAGCCTAAGAAAGGTTAGATGGGCCTTAATTTATGTCTAATTTAGAGGTCCATCATACACCCCTAATGAAACTGTTGCTCATCCTTTGAGCAACCTATTCATCCTCCTTGCCTTGTGGTTGTTCATGCCATGATGACCTATTTCATTCTATGTTTATTGGTCCATGTGTTGTTCCTCCTGTTAATCTTCTTGCTACTCTTCTATTTGAATTTCTTCTTCCAGTTGCTGCATGGAGGTCCTCGGGTGCTTTTACTGGTGTGTTAATCCTCCTAGAGTCTGTTGGTGGTCCTTTGAAGCCATATTCATCAACTTTTCATCTTTTGGCCTTGTTGTGCCACACACAGATTTGCTACAGGAAACTTTCCAATTCCTGTAGTAGTCTTCTTCTTGCTTTGTCTTGCTTCAACTTGCTTATAAATAGAGGGAGATGGTTTGTGGAGGCTATGAATGGAGTCATGGGATTAGTGGAGTGTTGGATAGGTGAGTGGAAAATGGTAGGTATAGGAAAAACATAAATTATCTTGCTCTCTAAAGTTCAGAAATACTTGCGAGAGATTTTTCCTTCATGAGTGAGTTTCTTGTAGAATTTACAGTAGTTTCCTATAGTGCTACAAGAATCTTGTCGCTATTGGATTTTCCTGTAGCAATTACAGTTAAGAGAAAAAATGATTTTTTTGCTTATTTTAGGGGTGTAATGAATGAATGGGTGTATGCTAGAGTGGTTCATGGAGTGTATAATTAGAGGAGAGAGAGAAGAGAGGAGGAAATCCACCATTGATCAACAAAATTTTTCCTTTGTCTTTCCTGTAGCAATTTTTTTTTTGCCTCTAGCAGCCCTATTTCGCCTGTAGCAATTATATTTCGCTTGTAGCAATTGTATTTCACATGCCAAGAGGTGGTGGGTCCACCTTTATTTTATTTTTTATTTTTTATTTTTCATTTTTTTTCTCTTCTTTCTCTTCTTTTTCAATGTATTTCTCTTTTTTTCATTGCATGTAAAATAAAATTAGATTTACTTTTCTGTTAACTGAGTTCGCCCTCAATTACCCCTTGGAAATCCTTGTCTTACATCACAACCAACTGCTTACTACCCAATTTATCAAGTCCTCTTCACTTTTGTCTTGTTCCTCTCCCACATGTGCATGTGTCTTGGTGGAAAAGTGAAGCTGACTGCTAGATAAGGCCGAGTTTGCTCTGCTTCTGATTTTGGCTTTTAAAAAAACTTTATTTCTCACACTTTTAATGTTTTCTTTAGCTAGAATATATTTGAATAAAGGTTTAGATGATTGCATACCTGAGCCTTACCCTTGATTTGTTTTTGCAGGTGATATTGATGCTGTTGATTAAATGTTGAAGATATCCTTGGTGGTTCTGAATATACTACTGAAGCTGCATGTGATAATCTGTTGGAGGTCCTATTTCTGATAGCCCTGAATCTGGAGGTATTCTAGGGTTTCTTTTTTTGTTTTTTCTTCACATCCCTTAATTAAATGTTGCTTCTAAGATGTTCATGATGTGAGTGTTGTCGTTGACGATTTTGTTTATGTACAATTCTTCTTAATGTTGAGGTTTGATGTGACTGTACATGCTGCTTAGGAAAACCCTCTTGTAGCTAACTTGATTTAGGAATATCTCTCCAATGGTAGATCGAATTAACCTGAAATTTTTGAAACATGTTACTATCATCCTTATGAACCTCCCCATAAAAAATCATGGCCATTGAATGCACAAATTGCGAGAAAAATTAAAAATAGTTGTAGGTGATGGAAGTCAATTTCTCACAAATCGTGCACAAGAAATTGCTGAAATTGTTTGAGCATGTTACCATCATATATATGCATCTCCCCCTGAAGCAGATCGTCAAATGGATGCAAGTTTTTTGAGATATAATAAAAACAATTTTATGGTAAAAACTATTTCAGGACAACCCCCTTGTAGCAAACTTGTTTTAGGCATAGCTCTCAAATAGGAGATCGGATTGACCTGATTTTTTTGAGCATATTACTATCACCCTTATGCACCTCCCCATAAAAAATCTTGGCCATTGGATGCACAAATCTCGAGAAAAATAAAAAATGGATGTAGGTGATGGAGGTTGATTTCTCACAAATTGTGCACCGGAATGTGTTGAAATTGCTTGAGCATGTTACCATTATATATATGCATCTCCCCATGAAACAGGTCAGAAAATGGATGTACGATTTTTGAGATATTATAAAAACAATTTTCTGCTAAAAACTAGGAGTTGTCTGTAGCAAAAATAGGGTTTCCTGTAGCATTTTAGGACAATAAAGAAAATGAATGAGAAAAGCTTGGAAGTGATGGGTGGATGTTGGAAATGGATGATGGTGATGGATTGGCATGACCTAGGTCTTTTTGGAGCATCTGAGCAAAGGAGGAGGAAGTCCAAGTTTGATTTCCTTTGATTAGGGGTTTGACCAACTTTTTCTTTTAGTTGCAATTTTCTTTTTTTGTTGCTTGCAAAGGTTGGAGAGTGCCTACATTCATTAGAGAGAGATACATGGAGCAAATACATTTGTTTTCTTTTCAATTTTTCACTTTTTATTTTTTCTTTTCTATTTAGGCCTACTAACTGTCTCAATGAGGTTTTCAACTAGTAGGTCTGCCTATGTGCCTCAAAGGAGGTTTTCACCTAGGATCTTTTATTTTTCTCTTATTTTATCTTTTTTCCAACCCATTGACCGCCTCATGGAGGTTTTCAATTAGTGAACCAATCTTAGGTGCCTCAAAGGAGGTTTTCACCTAAGATTTTATTCTTTTCTCTTTTTCTCTTTTTCTCCTTTTCCATTTTTTTTTTTCCTATCCTACTCTACTTGAAAAAACAAAATCTCCTTCAAGTATAGGAATACTTCCAATGGACCTGTGTGCACATTAAGATGACAGATAGAATCATGTGTACACTTGAAATACATGCTTTGACATGTACCTGAATATGAGGGACCAACTTCTTTGACTGAGATGATAGCAAGTAATGTTTAAGAAGAGTGTGTTGCCGCAACTTAATGATTGTATGGAACCATATTTCAATATAGTTGTGATACCCTTGGTCCACTTGCTGATTTGGATAATCTTGAATGTCCTATTCTACCATGAAATTAAAATCTTCCTTTTTTTGTTGATTTTTCTCTTGAACACATGGAGGATCTGATGCTAAACATGAGGGAACTTTCTCAATATCTGATTATGATGTCTTCTCTTCATCAAGTGAAACCCATGATTCTTTGATCTCCTCATTTGAATATTCTTCTTCTAGATGTTGTCCTTCAATGATATCAAGAAAACCTCTTTTTTGTAATACCTTTCTTGAACTAAGATGCATACCATTTAGATCACGAGGATATGTTTGGTAGTATTGTACCTCAACATTGTAAGTGGGCTGAGATACTTCATTGTGTGGGTTTGGAAATGGTGGTACAAGTAGGTGAGTGAGAGTGGATCTATGAGATGGATGTGGTTGAGGTTGTGGTTGTCGTGGAGGTGGATGGTAGGAAAACATGGAGTTTGGTATGGAGGATATTGAGGGAAATCTTGAGGATATTGTGGATTTTGTGGATTTTTCCCATAAGGTCCTTGCCAACCTTGATGGAAATATTGGTTTTGGGGTTGAGATAGCCAAGGTTTCCAAGGAGGGAGTGTGTCTCAATTATTTTGAGATGGATGTGAATAAGCTTGAAATTGTGAAGTAGGTCCTTGCATCATATCAAGTTGACTAGGCTGCCATGGTCTTCTTGGAGCTACATAACATAGCTTCTGTGGTGATTGACTTGCTCCATTGTCTTCTTGGTAAACTTCTTTAAACCTTGGTAATGATGGACAACATTTAGTTGCATATGATTCTGCATGGATAACACAAATATTAACATCTTCTTTTTGCTCATTTTGCGTTCTTAACATTTCTAGTTGTTCACTTATATTACTAAGAACTTTTGTTTTAAACTTATCAAAAAAAATTCCAAGTTCATCTTGACTTACCAATGTTGACATTGATTTACTTACTCTTTCCCTTCCTCTTGATATTCTCTTGCATGTTTCACAAATTTCTTCAAATGATAATTGATTTATATCTCCTCTACTCATGAGATCAAGGAGATCGATCCACTTGACATCCCTAATTGTTCTAAATAAGAGGGATTTTAGTGTGTCAAATCCTAAATGTTGTAATTTTTCCCTCTTAACGTTAAACATGAACCTCTCTATTAGATCCTCAAGGCTCTAATATTCTTCTTGATTCATTCTAAAAAAAATTTATTTAAGATCATGAACTTTATATTTTTCTAGAAATATCTTTTGCATATCATTCCATGATCTTATTGAATTAGTACCTAAACTCATGAAACATTTAAGAGCTCTACCTTTCAATGTTGTAGGAAACAATCTCAATTTTTGGGTGTGTGATAAGTAACCATAAGATCTACAAAATATTTCAAATTCAAAAAGAAAGGTTTTCGGATCCTCTAACCTCATACAATGGAAGTTGGGAAGGAAATATGGAGGGATTCTCTTCATATGCATGCTTATATCAATATATTGAATGAGAAACCCAATAGGATCTTCTTCATTGTCATCATCTCCATCTATTTATTCTACCTTCTCTGCCATTTCTTCTTCTTCTACCTGCAAAAAGTGGATGGTGATGTGGTTCTTACTGCACCACAGAATCAAATAGAGGGGGTGGGGGGGGGGGGTTGGTGTTTGAGAAGTATTTTTTTTTTTTTTTTGAATAAGAATGCTAATGCAATGCAATTTTCCGTTTTTGAAATGAAATATTCCTAATGCCATTTTTTTTGTTTTTACAGAAATAAAAGAAATGAATCAACTAGGGAAGAAAACAATGCACACTTTGACACCTCCCTGACAATGGCGCCAAAAAGTGACAAGCCTCAGTGTTGCAACAAGAATGTTGCAACTACCAAGGCTACCAAATTTAATTATCAACCTGGGGTTCGTAGAAAATTTAATGTTCCATTGCATGTGATTATTACCGAACTATTTTTTACAACTTAAGAGGTATCGGCACTATATGTGCAGCATACATTGTGTCCTTCTTTTGTTGATCTGATTTAATGGATGGAATGCCATGAAATAAAAGCCTAAACTAATTGTAGAAATGGGAGTGTGTTTGGGTTTCAAAATGTCACTCATTACCATACATTTTTCACCTATGCTTCCATTATATCACCCATTATTCACCACCATGTCACTTCATTTTCCCTATTATTCACCATTAATGGGTCTCATTTATATTTTCCAAATATTATTTATTTTAAAGCATTTTTAAGAGAAATTCTTGATTAAATATTAGAAAATAATATATTTTACTTTATATATGGAAAGTGGGTTGTTTTTGTGACATGTGTAGGTGCAAAGGAAGCTTCCAAGACACCTTTATGTGGCCTTGAAGGATAAAATTCGAATTTGAGAAGATAAACCTCATGGAGAAGATTATGATCTCATGGAGAAGATCAAGGACAAAAGGGGTTATGTGTCTAGATGGTTGAGAGATGTATGGAACTAAAGAGAGATTAGTGGATGATCATTATGATTTTGTTACTCATCCCATTGTATAAATAGGAGTACAATCTCCTCCATTTGTAATCTTGAAGTTTTGTAATCTTAGAATTTTGGAGTATGTAATCTTAGAAGCTTAGAGTTGGTTTGTAATGGAGATTTTGAAATAAAGGATCATACTTCAATTTTGCTTCTACATCTGAGTCTCCATTGAAGTGGTGTGCTTGTGGAGTTATGGAGGGCCCCCATGGCCTCACTTGCATGCTTATTTGCTTATTTTAGGTATAATTTATTTTATGTTTTTGTTTGATTTCAGTTTTCAAGTTTTTGTTAAATGTTCTAATATTGGAAGAGTCTTATTTGAAAGTGTTCTTGTAAGAGAACCATAAGATCTTAGACAATTATTAGATCTAGGTTTACTTCATTTCATCTTTTAAGTTCTTATTAGATGTTCTAATGTTGGAAGAGATCTTGTAGAATATGTTCTTGTAAGAGAACCATAGATCTCAAACAATTATTAGATCTAGGTTTGTTTAGTTATTGAAAGAGATCTTGATGAATATGTTCTTGTAAGGGAAATTTAAGATCTTGGACAAATTAGGAATCTTTCTAGATCTATATATTTTAGATAAGCACTTCTAAGTTTACCTTCTCGGGTTGACATTAAATTAAACTCTAATTGACATCATCAATTGGAACCAAACATTTTGGCGCCATTGCCGGGGAAGTGCAACTAGAAGGATTTAGTAATTATTTTATGCATTTTTTTTTAATGGGCTAATTTGTGGAACTTGGTGACAGCAGGTTCATAAAGGAGTTCAAAGTTTGGAGCATTTTTATTTTCTCACATAGTTAATTTAAATTCAGTTTTTATTTTAAACCCCCATTTCTCACTAATCCATCTACGGATGAGGAATTTGACAATGTTGAACAGGTGTTTCTTGGAGAGCAAGGACAATAACCTTGAGCCAACTCTAAGACAGGTTACTCACATACTTGTAAAACATAACGTAAAAATTTTAAATCTTGATGTGAGCATGTTCGAATTTTTAGTCCGTAGATGGCTTCACTGGAAGCATTCTTTTACTTAGAAAATAAAACATCTTTCAAGTTAATGTAGAATAGATTAAAAATAAATAAAATAAAAATGAGATCTCGTAGAATTTCATCGTAAAATTTATTTGTAGAATTTTCTTTTAGTCTTGTTTTTTAAAAATATCATCATGAATAAAAAGAGTTGCTTCATCTTTGCATTTCTATGTCTTGTTTCTGTATCATGGGTGAGCCAGGAGCTTGATTATCGGAAATCTTTGTCTTCCGAGAGTCTAAATGCCCCCGTGACATTGCAGAAGGAGTGTAGATAATGCAAGGTTTTTTCGCAGATCTTAATTGTGTTTTATCCATCCACGCTAACCTGCATAAATAAAAAAATCAAGAGATTAGTATGCTCTCTTCCTGCGCTTCGTGCGATCAAGAAGATCAGAAAATCTAGATTTATTTCAAATAAAAATAAGTTTGCTGGAAAATTGATCTGCGATATGACACTAAAGAATTTTGTGAATAGGCTAAAGATCATCTTTAAAAAATTTAGATAAAATTTAGTTTTCTTTTAATTTTACTTTAAAAAAATAAAAATTCTCACAAAATAATAATAATATATATATCATATATATATTATTATTGAAAAAAATTCCTTTTTGACAACTAACCTTTTTTTTAAGATAGGATTCCATTTTTTTTTTTTTAGATTTAAAAAAAAAAACAAAAACCAAACATAATAGTTCAACATAATTTCAAAATAAAACAAAAACCACAACTGAACATAACAATTGAACATAATAAAACAAATAAAAAATTCAAAACAAAACAAAACCCACGATTAACAACAAACTAATGTAAAAAAAAAAAAAAACAAACCAACCAATCGTATAAAAATAAAATAAAAATACAGCCATATAAAAGCATACAACAAACAGAAGGCCGAGAGAAGTACGCCTGCTCCATGACAAATCTATCGCTTATGCTGAAAAATTCCGCAATGCAGAAGCTGTGGTTTTTTAGCGTGTTTTATCATGACGGAATAGGGATCACTACCACGATTACAACACTCTCCCAAACGATGTGAATTTAGAAATTGTTGATATCAAGAGTGGACTGGACGATGAGCGAAGGAGGCAATATTTCTAGACACCAAACATTTTATGTGAAGCATGCACATGATAATATCACGCAGGCTTGAAGAGAGACCACCATATTCACATGTTCCCAGCATTGCACTTTCATTCACTATATTTTATTGCTGCTGTGCGGGATTTCTCAAACTAAATCAATAATTTGATGATCACGGTGGAGGATGGTTCTGTGGGCGTCATGAGCGTTGAAGGCAACAGAAACAATGGAATGCTCTAATGACGGCCTTGCCATTACTCTCTAATGGACGCAATTCCTTTGGCGATTACCGATTTGCAATCCCCTCGTACATGCCGTGGGTTAAGCCCTTCAAATTGCCCAATAACAATATACCGTTGCATTTGTTTTGAGTTTTATTTTTTTTTATTTGTATAATTTCTTATTATAGTTAATGTTTGTTGTTATAATATTAATTGCATTAATTGCATTAATTAATATATTAATATGTTGTTAAAATTGTTTTAATTGTTATAGTTGTAATTTTTTGAAATTTGTTATTATTTGTTTTCAATTGTAATTTGTTGTTATTTAATGTTTGTTATACTGTATTAATATATTAATTGTATTAATTAATATATTAATAAGTTGTTATAATTGTAATTTGTTATTTGTTATATTTACTTGTAATCTATTGTATATAATTGTTGTTATGTTTATGTTTGTTAGATTCTATTAATATATTGTTTTATATTGTTAGATATGATTGTTGTTATTGTTTTTAAAAAATATATATATAATGAAAAAAAAAAAAATTGTTATATGTTTTGTGACACTTGAAGGATTTAAGGGGTGAATATTGGCATGTCAAGGATATTGGCATAAAACAAAACTTTGGTGATATGAAAATTGAGAAAATCAAGAGAACTACAGAAACTGGATGAAACTGCAAGAGTTGGCACAAGTGCAAAATTTTAAAAAAAAAATTATTAAAAAAATTCCACAAAATTCACGCAGGTTTGAAAATAAATAATGGAACACTTGGAAACAAATTTCGAGGATCGATTTATCAAACATTTGGAGGATTCTATAGATGATGATTATCTTGTTTCGATAACTTCAAGTTGGCATTAAACTCATAACATCTTTTTGTCAAATGCTTTAATGTGACATACTAATATGCAGAACAAAACAGAGCTTTCTAATGCCAATATTTTTGCTGAGCATATTTCATCTGACACAAACAGGGAGTATTACTTTTCATGGTTATTTTTAAGAATGGATTGATATTAATATCATGATTGAGTCAATTTCAACACTTTGAATATCTTTAATTTGTTTTATTTGGTATGAAATTTTTGCGTAAGAATCATAAAGGAAATGCGCATTCCTTCTTGAACACACTTATGTTTCTTTCTGCCAAGTTTTTTTTACAGGTTACAGGATAATCAAGTGATCATTAAGGAGATTACATTGTGACGACAATTGGTCTTCAAACGACTAAATTCATGAAAAATTCTAAAGACAAATCCATGTCCACAACCACTACATTGCACCTCCCTTTTTGCAAAAGATTTTGAATTCCACCAATTGTCAATCCATAAAGCATACCATTTCCATATCCATTTTTCATAGCAAGAGTTCTTATTCATTCACCATGCATTTCCTTTCATCCATTCCTAATGCACAAAATAAAACCAAGAAGCTCACTTACAAGCTTATTGTCATTCTAATTTTCCTTGTCATTTCCTTTCCCTTTCATTTACGCCAATAAAACACTGCTTCTATGTATATCATTGAGTCAAAGTCTTAGAGTCTAATTATCTTTGTAAAAACACCTAGAGGCTTGCATGCCTTAATGGCAAGTACTCTTGCCAATGAACAATGGGAGTACATTAATATCCCTTGTTCGTTGGATCTTGTAGGTGACTTGACCACAACAAACTTATTCGTACCTACAAAGATGTGTTAGGCATCTTGACTCCCATTGGAATCAATGGTGGGAGCTCTCGTGTTGGCTAGTGGCATTCATTAATGGCCACTAAGTCAACAACTTCTTACTATGTTCGACACCAACACATTTAATCACATAGTAAGATTTGTGCCATCGACCGTTGAAGACTTGAAGACCCATATTTTGTAGCAGATGAAGCAGATTTCCGTTCATTTCTTTTTCAGCTTGTCATGACTTGAGGACAAGTCAATAAATAAGGTTGGGGGGAGGAAAATGTAACTTCTATATTTTGTATACCTTCCAAGCCTTATACATTTTCAGCCATATTCAGCAGACTCATCAGATTCTTCAGACTATCCAGCAGCAGATACGACAATACAGAGCCATCTTTCATCCACAACTTGCAGAAGAAGCTTCAGATCAGAATTGTAGCAGCTGAACATGCATGATTCATCCACTTCTGTAGGTAAGTAAGGTATGATGTTTTCTAACCTTTAATCTTGAAATTCTTTTTAGATGCTAAAATGATGATATTTGGAAAATATTCCACTATTTCACTATTCCCTTTCTCATTAAAAATTGACAAAAACCATCAGTTGGGGGGGGGGGGGGAATTTCACACTTCATTTTTTTCTGTCATTCATATTCATCTTAACCCACATAGTCTTCCCACAATAAAAACTACTACAAAATGATGAGCATATTAAATGACTTCTTAAAAATGATGAGCATATTAAATGACTTCTTAAAATGATTGATCTCAACAAAGTAAATAATGATTGTAAACACAAGAACCAATCATTAAAAAGAGATCTCAACAAAGTAAATAATGATTGTAACACAAGAACCAATCATTAAAAGATGAAAATGCTTTGCAAAAATAAAAGTTATCCAAAGATGTGCAAAGTTAAAAGGAAGTCCATGATTGAAAGATGGTTGTTACACAAGAACCAAAAATCTTGTAAAAGGAAGCTCATCTAAGAATCAAATCAAATAAGTCATTGTAGTAGCTTGCATGAGGACATGCAAGAGCTTCAGTTGGGGAGTATGTTTGGGCTTGAAAATGTCATACAAATATCACTCATTACCATACATTTTTCACCTATGCTTCCATTATATCACTCATTATTCACCACCATGTCACTTCATTTTCCCTATTATTCACCATTAATGGGTCTCATTTATATTTTCCAAATATTATTTATTTTTAAGCATTTTAAAGAGAAATTCTTGATTAAATATTAGAAAATAATATATTTTACTTTATATATGGAAAGTGGGTTGTTTTTGTGACATGTGTAGGTGCCAAGGAAGCTTCCAAGACACCTTTATGTGGCCTTGAAGGATCAAATTCGAATTTGAGAAGATAAACCTCATGGAGAAGATTATGATCTCATGGAGAAGATCAAGGACAAAAGGGGTTATTTGTCTCTATGGTTGAGAGATGTGTGGAACTAAAGAGAGATTAGTGGATGATCATTATGAGTTTGTTACTCATTCCATTGTATAAATAGGAGTACAATCTCCTCCATTTGTAATCTTAGAATTTTGGAGTATGTAATCTTAGAAGCTTAGAGTTGTAACCTTAGAGTTGGTTTGTAATGGAGATTTTGAAATAAAGGATCATACTTCAATTTTGCTTCTACATCTGAGTCTCCATTGAAGTGGTGTGCTTGTGGAGTTATGGAGGGCCCCCATGGCCTCACTTGCATGCTTATTTGCTTAATTTAGGTATAATTTATTTATGTTTTTGTTTTATTTCAGTTTTTAAGCTTTGTTAAATGATCTAATATTGGAAGGATCTTATTTGAAAGTGTTTTTGTAAGAGAACCATAAGATCTCATACAATTATTAGATCTAGGTTTATTTCATTTCAGCTTTTAAGTTCTTATTAGATGTTCTAATGTTGGAAGAGATCTTGTAGAATATGTTCTTGTAAGAGAACCATAGATCTCAAACAATTATTAGATCTAGGTTTGTTTAGTTATTGAAAGAGATATTAATGAATATGTTCTTGTAAGGGGACTTTAAGATCTTGGACAAATTAGGAATCTTTCTAGATCTATATATTTTAGATAAGCACTTCTAAGTTTACCTTCCCGGGTTGACATTAAATTAAACTCTAATTGACATCATCAATTGGAACCAAACAAACTGTTTATTTGAAAATAAATTAATCCTAGGAAAGAACAACAATTTGTAATTGAAATCCTAAGAGCATGAATTCAAATAAAAAGACCTAATCTAATTTGTGAAAATGAATTTCCTAAGTGATGTTTATTCTTCCTCAATCATTTATTTAGGTCCTAGGGGTTAGGATTCAAGCCTAAGAGACAAAAACCAACCTTTGGGAGAAAATCTGGTCGAGTTTACACACGCTACAAGAGTGCTACAGGCAACACTGTTTTTGTTATAGGAAAGTATGTTTTCGAAATAACTCACCGAATGACTAAGTAAATCAAATTCAAATGGGATGGAACAAATTTTGTTATTAAGTATGATGTCTTAGGTCTCCCTTCCAAGTGGAATCACTCCAAAATACCCCTATTCACATGTGCTAAAAAATATCATAAAATTACTACTTTAAAATATGGAAATTCAAGAGCCAGTGAGCTAGTTAATCTATCAAATGCCTAACCTGATCAAGTGAAAATGAAATGGGGTAGTTTTTTTTATCAAATTTAACATTATTATGACCTAATCCAAGTGTAATCAAGTCAAATGGATCTCATTAACCCCATCTAAAAAATAGAGAAATTTACTACTATTTCGCTCCAAGGCATTTCCAGAAATCTTATATTCGTGAACTAGTAACCAAATCCAAGTAGCTTCATGATTAGGATGACCTTACAAAGTTATTATAAAGATGAATGATGCTTTTGAACCTGTAAACAACCTGAAAAATATTTCACTTAATTCATCTAACTAAATCCTACATTAAGAAAAGAAACAATACTAAATACAGAAATATGGAAAACAGAAATAAGAGATGCATGTGAATAAGAAGTGAAAAGAACATAAATAAATTATGCAAGAGGGCTCTGAGGCTCTTGGGATGGCCAAGACCAAGGAGGACTCAAATTAGTATGGAATAATTCAGACTTATAAGCTAAAAATGACACCAATCTTCATTATTGAATCAATCCAAGTACATCCCTGCAAGAAAAGAAAGTGGAGCTGCCAGAAAACAAGTTTTCTCCACAATAAGACTAAAAAATACATGCCCCTAGAGGCCAATTCGAATTGGTACTTATAAAAAATTATGAGGAAGAACTCCCCTTGAAAGGAGGAAGATTTCCCCTCCGAAATCCATCAAATAGTGGATCTGGTTCCCAACACCAGGAGTTTGCAGTAAATGACGGTGAACACATTCCCAGATTTTCTCAATCATCGAAAGTTTAGAATATCTCCATAATTTCTCAATTATTTCATGATATTTTGTTCATTTTTTCTCCAATATTGATCCTATAGTAGTAGGGAGCAAGTCCCTAAATTATCTCCTTCTCCAAATCTTCATAATCTGCCCAATATTCTCACAATATTCTACAAAAATAAATAATATTAGGCACAAATATGCAATTACCTTTAAACCTTCCTAAGAACATATTAAAGCATAAAAAAAAATTATTAAGTATAGAAGGTGAGATTTAATACGTATTTTATGTGCCTAAGAAAGGTTAGATGGGTCTTAATTTATGTCTAATTTAGAGGCCCATCACATGCCACCTATGACCTTTCACCTCCCTTTTCTCCTATTTTCTTTTATTTTCATAAATAAAATGCAAATTAATGCCTCATGCCTTTCCAAATCCTTTGTCATTTCCTTTTCACATTTCTTTTAGCCATAATAAAACAAATGAGCACCCATTAGGATGTTTTTCCCCATCATTTAGCTTGGAATATGTCTCTCGTGACCTTGGTATTATATTTTTTTGCATGGATTTTTAACTAGGGTTGTTACAGAACCCTCCCCCTTAGGGGAAAACTTCCCTCGATGTTAAATGACAGCTACAAACTAGCAAACTACTCAAAAACAAAACATACATCCTATGGAGCTTTATAACACAACTTGTTGCAATATTTACAATGACCACTGCTGAAAACATGACAAACATATCGTTTACTAGAGCTTTATAACACATCCCATTATGGTATTAACAATAACAACCACATTTTCTTTAACCAAAAAATAATCATACTCTCTATGGAGCTTTATAAATCCAGCTCGATATAGTATTTACAATAATATACACATATACACATTTTCTCAACCAGCAAATAGAAGGATATGATGATCGTATCAGCAACAAGGGAATATAGAGGCTCACACCTCCACCCTCAAAGTAATACTAGGATTCGCATCCTTCCTAGAAAGTCCAAAATCCACTTCATGGGTCAAAGTTGCATCCAATTTCCAACGCTAAAATCCCACGATGTTTTCCTCTCAGTGAACAGTTACCAACTCATTATTCTAGGGAACACTCCCAATGTGCATCTGATTCCATATGACAATGCTAATGACCAAACCAAATCCATCCCTGACCTACCATTATCTGCTATATAGTCTCTCGGGATATCCAGTTACCCCCTTCCGTGCAGTCACACACCTTCCAAGTTCGGCTGGCACCCCCATTTCGGGCATTCCATCCCTTGTAAATGATTCCTTGCATCATAAGATACAAAAACCAAGGCATATCCCTGCCTCAAAACCATCATACCGGTCATAGCATGCTCATGGAAATCAATGGACACTATTGGGTACCAGTGTCCCACAATGGCCCTACTCCTGAATTTCTTTACCAACATAATGTTGCATGTTCCAATTCATTTTACTGATGTTGCTAGTTCTTGCAGTCAGTTCCATCCATCCAACCAAGCATTGCATGATTTCTTGTACCAAGCACATAATTTCCATTAGATTAAAAATCAATTGAAATAACTTCAAGTCATACCTCATTGGTAGTCGTAAATAAGGTACACTTGCACTTCTATTTACTTCCTGACACACAAGTCAAACTAGATGTTTGATGAAATCATCATATATAAACATATTACATCTAGTTAGCTCAAAACACAACCATCATAGGTCAAAATCATGAATCACATGCAATCATCATAAATCACATGTGGCCATCATAAGTTAGAATCATAGACCACATGCATAATAGGACTAGAATAAAATATCGATACTTATCCTTCATGAGTCCCTACTTTTCCTTTTTTCTTTCTGTACACACACCGGATTGGTTGCCACACCCAACAAGCACCCATTTCCTTTACTTCTCTTCAATCACGTACACATAAACGTAGTGCACATCACAACACATACACCCACATGCAACATACAACACCATAAAATACACACACCCACACTGACATATGACGCATGCACCTACACCCAGTGTATAATAAAACACAATACATACTCCTACACTGACATACAACACATACACCTACACCTGGTGTACAATACAACACAACACATACACCTACATTCGTTGTACAACACAACACAACACATACACCTACATCCGGTGTACAACACAATACATATACATATACATAATACAACACAACGAATACACACGTCATGATACGATGACTACACCATGCACATACATAGTACTGCATGCCCGCAACACATCATGTAAGACATGCACACAATACCACATGTATACTAGTAAGATATGCACAACATGTACACAACACCACCTATATAGAACAGTACCTGCACAAC
This sequence comes from Pinus albicaulis, assembly GCA_034641835.2. Taxonomy (NCBI): domain Eukaryota; kingdom Viridiplantae; phylum Streptophyta; class Pinopsida; order Pinales; family Pinaceae; genus Pinus; species Pinus albicaulis. The sequence goes on along the minus strand of CM076578.1, from coordinate 195,970,898 downwards.
ATCACATGTACATGACGCCACCTACACAAAGTGTATACAATTCCAAAGGTACACTGCACCACATGTACAATGTGTAAACAATACCACATATACATAACAACACATGCACGACATGCACACGAAGCCACATTTACACAACGCCACATGCATGACATGTACACAGAAGCACCTGCACACAACACCACATGTACACAACACCACATGCACACATCACCACATGTACAATCATGCACACAACACCATATGTACAACACGCACACAACACCATATGTACATAGCATTGCATATTCAACATGTACATAGAACCATATGTACACAACACCGCATATCCAACATGCGCACAACACCATATGTACACAACACCGCATATCCAACATGCACACTGTATGATATGTACACAAAACGACATATCCAACATGTACATAACACCATCTATACCTAGCACTGCATATGCAATATACACACAACACCATATATACAACCGACATACAACATCATATGTACACAATACTACATATGTTACATGTACACATCACCATAGGTACAATCACAGAATATATGACATGTGCAACATATACACTATAGTAGTACTGCACATCGATAGAACACACATTGACCCCACAAGCAACATTGATTCTAGTTTCTTTCCATTATCCATGCTTATCCTAGCATGCCAAAAATCACACTAATTTCATTTTGTTGATGTATCCTTCAGCGTTACCTGTCATAACATAAACATAAGCATAGTAAAAGCATATAATGTCAATTCATATCCACAACTGACCCTTTAGATATGTCAGGATTATTCTTCCCACTTGGTTCATCATAAGTCGAGAACCTATTCATGCCATTCACCTGCATAAGAAATCATTCCTCCACAAGAATGATCCCTGACAACCCTGTCAGAAAATGACATAGATACATAGATACATACATATATATAATCATTAGCATAAAACAATCATGATCCTGTCAGAAAATGACATACATATATACATATATACATATAAACATTAGCATTAAACAATCATGATCCATGATGACCCTATCAGACATTGACATATATACATACATGTTTACATATATATACATCATTATAATCGTAATCATAAAATAATTACTATATATCATAATGTCAAGGTTAAGAGAACATCCCTTTATCTATGCACAACATTGAGAACAATAGTTCCCAACATAGCCAAGGCATATGATCCCTCATATCCATTTACTTTACCGTACTTGATTACCTTTCTCATAACTATTCGGCCACTATCCATTATCACAATGGACCCAACCAGTCCGTCTGATTGTCATATTATTACCTTTTGTTGCCCTTATACATGCACTAAGCTTCATGTGGGTCTTACATTACCTGTTGGGTACCACACAGCTCTCCTGAGCTCCATTAACTTTCCTCTTTCTCAAAACAATTCCTAAGGCTCTCAATACATAAAAGGCAAGAACAAGAACAAATAAGAAGAAGACCATGAAAACAAAAAGCAAAACAACACCAAAACAAAGTGGCAAGGCCTTGCATCATACATAAAGAAAATTTCAAATCAAACAAAAAAAAATCATAAAAGACCAAAAGCACAAGATTGGCGACAAACACCATGACTCAATTGTTAAATTTTCATAGAGCTACATTGTTCTTTGCTTTGATAGTTGCATTTATTCAATAACCTGTTAAATTCATGCCAAAACATTATATCATTATACAAATCTACATTATTAACCATCAACATGAGCAACTATATAGAAATAACAATACCATCATCATCATCTAAATAGCGGAATGAAAAGGAACAAAGGAAGAAAAACATGCACACATAGAGACACCAGGATTGGTCAGAGACCAAGGAAAAACCCACTATGGGGAAAACCCGTGCAAATTATTCTTCTTAGATCATCATCAAATGATTCAGAAAACAAGAGTACAATGATCCATAGATCCATAGCTTCATGATGTATAAAACAACTAGCATATGCACAATAAAACAATAGACATACTTCTATTGAAGGAGCCTGAATCTAATAACTAAAATGCACTGACACCGCCTATCGCATACTAATGAATATTTTTGATACTGAGTGAGAACTATAGATACATCTTGCAGCGAAAATATATAGAACAGATCTACAGATTTTAAGATATACAATGGTAGAAAACCATAAATACAATTGATCACTGAAACTCACTGAAAACAACCAGTCCTAGATTTGAATCTAGGACATTGTCAAATTTGTCTACAATAATCTCCAAGAGCACTGGCGATTGGATCAAGCTCAGATCTGCCCAGAAACACTTAGCCATGACCTCAAGACATTGTGCTCTTGGCTGAATCTTCCCTGACCGTTAACTAGACTCATTGTGCCTGCGGATGAGGTCCTAATCAGCCCGATCTAGCCGAGGAACCCCAACTGTGACCTCAACATGCTTAGCCCGCGGCTATGGCAGATTAGCTACTGCCTTGCCACTCTATGCCCACGGTTATGGCCTGAATTCTGTAGTTATGTGCTCGTGACTCTAGCCCATAAGCTCTATTTCAGAGCGAGCCTCACGCATGTGATACTGAACCTTGCGCGAGTTTCTTCTGTCAAACCTCTGTGAGCCAAGACAAAATAGACAAACCAAAACAATGGATGAAAATCGAAGATCACTTAATAAATTGTGTGAGAATGAGCTTGAGGTCGTCTCTATTTATAAATTTTGTGTGGGTTTTCTTGGGTAAGGTCGACTTAACTAATTCCTCATGTGGTTAGGCCGACCCATTCCATTTCACTTTAATAAATAAAATAATTCATAATTTAACTTCCCCTTAACCGATTGGAGCGATCTATAGGTTGATTTTGGTCCTCTCAAAAAGAGGAATCTAATGAAATTATAATATCGACCATATGAGCTGTCCATAGTGGAATTTGACCGTAGTTTCATAATTTTAACACTCCCTCTCAACCAAGGATAATTCCACCTGCCAATATCTGATCATTGATCAATATGCCAATATGGTATCTTCATGCATCATCACATACCATCACTAATCATCTATGTCATGTAGTCGTCATGTTGTGAACTTTTCTCATTACAAATCAACAATGTACTTCTCATGCTTATTTCTTCTTATCTCTTGATTTCTCCTGCTCGTATGCTGAACATTCTCAGATCTAGAAGAAGAATAATTTTTCACTAGAGGGAAGCTTAGGCTACCACCCTTCGTCTATTAAGCTATCAATAGGAATCTCTGTCAACAGGCTTCTACCTAGAATATCATCACCAATCATCATTAGAGAGCATATCAATACAAAGCACATCTTGACCTGTAACCGCATTGGAGAGCACATCTCGAACGAAAATATCATGGGGTAGATATACCTCAACAACCCCTTATCTAGAAATAGGATATCCCTTCACACAGGGGATCCCATCTTGACCCTGATATCACATCGGGGAGCTCAATCTCAACTCGGAACTGCATAGGGTTATCTAAACCTATCCTATTTCCTACTGATATTCCCATTGATGACTCTGAATAGTCATGTGGTAGAACATCTTCATCATAATCAACTTTGTTTTTAGACCCCAAGTACATTCTCAACTCGTTGGCAAAACGAGGAGTGGTATTCCCAACAAGCCCTTCTTGTGGGTAAGATGCCAATAGGGGTATAATATGCAAAGACAAATATTGGAAGCAACATTCTCCAACCCTATGAAGATAGGGGAGAAATATATCTAAATATATGGGTAACATATAGGGAATACGCCCTATTGTCTAGAGTTCCCTCGACCCCAGGAGCCCTTTATCGCAATTCCTCGTCCTAGGAGCTCAAACAGGGAGGAAGAGTTGGCTCAGTGTCCTCGATCAGCGCTGCTCTCAACATACTTATTACTCACATCTAGTATCTTCTTGTCTCAATAACAACTAATTCATGCTCATATAGGATATCAAATCAAATGTTATGTTAGGACATACATAATCATATCAATCAAAACAAGATACCATAATCATCGTCCCTCTCACAGAGGTATTAATCACAAGCCTAAGCTTGTCTCCACTATCTCAAAAAATCCTGAGAGATCACAATCCCAACTATATATATATATATATATATATATATATATATGGGATTCTCTATCATCATAGTGTATCCATGTCTTATCCAAATCAGGCTTAAACAACTCTCTAAGGAGCTTCTACATCATGTCTCACAACTAGCCATGCTAGCAGCATTATACCTTACCTCGGTCGTGCTATGGACCTCTCGTCCAAGATATCATGGCATGTCTCATATTAAGGTAGCATCCAAATGTGCTCATCAGTCATTTCATTCATGCAGCTACATATTGTGGGAGAAATATCTCAAACTTTAAAAGTAGAACATTTCATGCAGATATTTCAAAAGGATGTTTCCTAGCAATTCTGAATGAAACATTTGAATCATGAATTTAATCATGTTCTATAAACATCATATACGGATGGATTTTTAAAATGGAACATCATTGCTTCAATCAACCATCGGATGCCATGTCAAGTTCAACAACATTTGACCTTTAAATCAAAGAGTCCAGGGATTTACATTTTCATTACAAAAAGACATTTTATCAACAAATTTGCAATATAGGATTTCTTTCTAGGATTCCAGAAATCGATTCATCATGCCATGATACATTATTTCAAGTTTTAGAAGTCATCTCCGTCTAACTTAGATCATAAGAGGCTCATCACCTCTCAAGGGTAGATCATGAGTATGTAAAACCAAATCCATAATCAAAATCAAGGCCATTCCTTGGAACTCATTATCATCTGAATCGAGGAGCTTGTATCACACAACGCTCTCAGAAAGAATAATGTATTATTAATACAACATACTTAGCCTTACATAAATCAATGTTGTGTCAAAAAAATCATCTCATCAGAGTTTAGAGGTCAAACCAAAACTATTATCAAATACATTAATATCATAGTATCAATTATTTCAACCAGTGACAGGTAGAGCTCATATCAAGTCTTGACTTTATTTACTATCAATTCAACATGTAAATCATGACATTACAAGTAATTTTAGTTACTAGATGATAGTGCATACATCAAGGTTAAGTCATGCATGTTCCATATTCATACTCAGTCAAAAAAACCATTGTGCTAGGAACAAGACGGCCAATACAGAACCATAATTATGAATACTCACATAAGACAATGAAGTACACTATGCCCACATAGCATTGTCATCTGGGAAAATAAACTATTTCCAGATAAATTCATGTCAAATACAAATGTGAGATAATGTTAAGATCTATAATTCTAGACATATATCAATCATTAAGCTTCATGTTAAAAGTTCCAAACACAGTTTATCAATTAGCCAAATCATGTTGAACTTTTGTAGCACAGACATAGTGATATACTCATATGAATGTCTTGGTCACCTGCAAACACAAGTTTGGTTCAAACATACAAAATTTTCCTGCTGACATATCTTACTGGTATCTACAACACATCTGCAAAACTGACATCTTCCAAGTGACCATATGATTTCATGCTCAATTCTAGCAATTCCATAAATCAGTTTATAATGGCAGGAGATGTTAGAGATCCCTTGATTCAGACCAAAAATTCAAATATGAGATTGATAGGCATGGTCACACCTATGGTCCTTCCATTGTGTGAGAGAGGCTCAGACCTCATATTTTAGGAGAGAGATTCTCCCTCTGAATGAGAATCCACTTCATTCGTGGCATCAACATTTTTTGCTATGCAACAACAGATCTGATAAAATAAAACACATATCCATCATGGTTAGCTACTACATCATCACATCATGACATAAACCTTTCATTGGTGGTTGGATTCCCATGATAGGGGTAGTGGACAGGTGAGACATCACACTTCCAAGATCATGATCATAATATCATTTTTCTATCAAGTCAATCCATAAAGTTAGGGAATTCAGTTTCACTATATCCCATCAAGACCTGACCACATGTAGTAAGAGATCATGGTTACCATACTTATCACGACCAATAAATATTTACCAAAACTACAAAAGATTCAATCTCTTTTCCATTAGTTTACACCATGCTTATCACAAGCATTATCAATAGTATCATGTATAAGGAATCAATGTAGTAACCTTTTGCATGATATCCATCATGTCTTATGTATGTCATGAATCAAGAGTATCATTTTCTAGAGTCAAGGTGCTAGCCTTCTTCAATGTATCTAACAGAAAAATGTTAGCCAAACATCAAGCACATCATTATATTAAGGATCGACACTAAGAAGCCTCATATAATCAATTATCCTGATCAAAATGTTCAATAATAGGTGCACCATTTCGTCATTAGGACCATAAACCCAAATATCGGTTTTAAATGCATGAGCCACTTGAGAATGATACATTATCAACACATCATAAGGCTAACCTAGAAATAAATGTTACAACTAAAATACAATATATCATGCATACCTTGTGGTATTACATATGCATCTTCACATAGGAAACTTGTAGTGCTCAAGTGCCTATTTACCTCTTCCATATTTAGCCATATTTCCTGCATTTCAAAAGATCCTCAAGAGGGATCCACTCATCACATCTCATCAAGGAAGTTAGAAATATCTAAGTGCTCAAATATACATGCATGAAGTAATGACTAGAAACAATAATCATAATAATCAGATCCATAAGTATAAACAATAGTAAGGTCATAAATTAAGGAATACTTATCTTCAATGAGAGAAGATCCTCTCCCTCTTGAACCAATATTTAAGAGCCATCCATAGACCATAAAACAATGTTGCCTTCAACCAGAAAATTTATCAACGACCAGGTCATTTGTCAAATCAATCCCAAATGCTTCACATAGATCACATCTCAAGACTCTTACCATAAACCAGGGTTTCTCTCAAACCCTCACTATCACATCCTTATCCACTAACTACCTAGGGTTTTCTTCATACCCTAGACCTATTCTTGCTTCCATAAAAGTGTCTCCATGGGGGTGATATTCATGGATTTCCTTCAACCCAGCTCTGATACCATGTTCATTTTTCATAGAGCTACATTGTTCTTTGCTTTGATAGTTGCATTTCTTCAATAACATGTTAAATTCACCCCAAAACATTATATAATTATATAAATCTATATTTTTAACCATCAACATGAGAAACTATATAGAAAGAGAAATATCATCATCATCATCTAAGAAACGAAACAAAAAGGAACAAAGGAAGAAAAGCATGCACACATAGAGACATCGGGATTGCTCTGAGGCTAGGGAAAAACCCACTATGGGGAAAACCCTTGAAAATTCTTATTCTTAGATCGTCATCAAATTATTCAAAAAACAAGAGTACAATGATCCATATATCCATATCTTCATGATGTATAAAACAACTAGCATATTCACAATAAAACCATAAACATACTTTTGCTAAAGGAGCCTGAATATGAGAACGGAAATGCACTAAAAATGGTTGTAACATACTGATGAATACTGTTCATACTTTGTGAGAAATGTAGATACATATTGCAACAGAAATATATAGAGCATATCTATAGATCTTCATATCTACAACAATATGAAACTTTGGATACAACTGATCTCTGAAACTCACTGACAACAACCAGTCCTAGATTTGAATCCAGGACACTGTCAAATTTGTCTGCAATCATCTGCACGAACATTGGTGATTGGATCAAGCTCAGATCTACCTAGAAACCCTTAGCCATGACCTCAAGATGTTGTGCCCATGATTGAAGCTTCCCTGGCCGCTACCTAGACTCACTATGCCCGCGAAAAAGGTCCTGATCAACCTGATCTAGCCTGATAACCCTAGCCGCAACCTCAACACGCTTAGCCCACAACTATGGAAACTTACCCTCTACCTTGCCATGCTATTCCCACGGTTCTGGCCCAAATTCTGTAGTTTTTTTCCCATATCTATGGCCTAAAATACATAGTTCAGAGCGAGCCTCTCGCCTGTAATCCTGAACCTTGCGCAAGCTTCTTCTGTCGAACCTATGCAAGCCAAGACAAAATAGACGAACCAAGACAATGGATGCAAATCAAATATTGCTTGAGAAAGTATGTGAGAATGAGCTTGAGGTCACCTTTATTTATATATTTTATGTGGGTCTACTTGGGGTTAAGGCTGACTTGACTAATTACTCATGTGGTTAGGCCGACCCATTCCATTTCACTTTAATAAATAAAATAGTTCATAATTTAACTTCCGCTTAAACGATTGGGGCAATCTATAGGTCGATTTTGGTCCTCTCGAAAAGAGGAATCTAATGCAATTATAATCTCTACCATATGAGTTGTCCATAGTGGAATTTGACCATATTTTCATAATTTTAACATCAATCCCCCATGGGTTCCCAAAGCTTCCAACGAAAATCTCAACTCGAGCCTTTCCAAATATTTCATGGTAGTATCTTTTGCCATGCAATCCCCTGTATCATACCACCATAAACACATAATTGTCAGTTTACAACATACAATATACTATTTATCTTACCTTGTTGTGCCAAGCACACTGACCTGTAATTGAACACATCCATGCCATCTCTCAAGGGAATCCAATTCCCTTTATGAGTCCAGCCATAACTAGAAATTGATTTTTATACCTATCAAATACATGTTAATGAATCTAGAACATATCCACATAATGCCAAACAAAATCAAGTTTAAGAAGACTTTGTGTATGCAAAGCACTCATTCGTTTGGAATTAGGGTTTTCATACATAGCCAATGAATTCTTACCCAATTCATTTCTTTTACCATTTACCTTGCTACAATTGAGTCTTACTATGTACTGTCACATGACCCATATGTTAGTTATATAAACACATAAACTATTACCTTGTCGTGTTAATACCAAGCATGTTTCCTTGCAACTACTCACACATGTCAATCACATGTTCCAAATATCAATACATCATATCTATTAACTAAAATTCACCTCTACCGAGACTAACAATCACGTCATAATTAACTAATAGTCAAAATCATAAAACTACAACTATCACCTACTTATACTCAAGTACAAATCAACTATCTCAACACATACCATGTTAGTACAACTATCTTAAAACAAGATCATTTCTTCATGCAATCTCGTAGATACATACTTATATCATGCACTAATGAAATTTTAAAACACAATATAAACGTATCATGTTAGATAATTAAACAAAACGACATAATAGACACCAAACACTAAAACACCAATTAGACAACATAAGAAAACTCATACCTTAATGTGTCTTAGGGGAGGCTATCTTGTATGCTCAATCAACCTAGATTATCACGATATAACTTCACAACATATCCACTCAAACATAAATAAGGTCATGATATCCATAACAGTAAATAGCTAACATGTTCACATCATAAACTCACAAACAATTGTCATTCACGCATAACATTCGCACGTGCACAATTAGTCTAGATTAGTACAACACACTATCATAATTAGGTCGACTCATACCTGAATGTCATATCCCTAACCAACTGCATAGGTGAATCCAAATTATATAACATCAATATCTTAATGCAATAACCCTAATCATCAAGTTAACTAACATATAACAACAACGAGTTAACATATAACATACTCAAACAACATATAACATAATCATCAAGTTAACTATCATGTAACAACCAACAAGTTAACATATAACATACTTATCAACAACATATAACATAATCAACAAGTTAACTAACATAAAACAACAACAATGCATATAACAACAAGTTATTATCATTCATGACTATTCGACACATGTGCATATGACCACACTGATTCACTAACATCTATCGTACATGTAACCACAACAATAATAGACTAACAATAACCACAACAAAAATAGACTAACAAGCATGTACATATCCATAATGCTTATAATAATCCATTAACTAACATACCTACATGCCAATCATACAATACATGTATGATGGTACGCTCTTACCCCAAATTTTAGTGTTGCAACTTCACTTTGATGATTTTCATCTCCTGTTGTATCTCAACCAACACATAAGCATCATAACATACCAAAAACATCAAGATGACCTAAAATTCATACAATGACCTCATGGAAAATAGTCTTAATCGTGACAATGCATGCTTAACAACATATAGACATTGACATGCATAATAAATGCATATACAACTGACATTCATTCATGATGACCACATCCAATCAACAACACCATCAACTTTCACATGGTGAAACCACCGTAACTATGACCAACACCATTCATATGCAACAAGCACATAGACTAAAAGCATAAGAAACACATGCAATCGACATGAATTCACGACCAACACACACCGCCCATCTAGTCCAAAGGGTGAACCTGGCTCTAATACCACTCTGTAACACCCTCATCCCACATCTACCCAAGTAACCGACCAAATGGGGTAAACATGCAATGAGAGGCCATTATAATGGGGTTCAACCTCCTAGGTGACCTTAAGGAAGTGGAATCGGCGGAAACACATCAAACATACCTTCCACATCAACAAAAAAACTCCCAGGAGCTATTCCAACCACTAATATATACAGCCCTTGGGTCCCACCGATATTTTATACCATTAAACCCCTAGACGCTCCCTTGATATGGCCAAGGGTGCGTATGGGAGGATCTAGATGCTCCTACAACATGTGCATGCATGCATCTGGAGACTTTTTTCATCAGAGTTATCTTAGCATCCTCGAGATTTGAGCCACTTTTTCAGGCCTAAAGCCCAGGTCACTGCCCAAAACACCATGACACTTTCAGAAATGAAATATAACAATAGAATAATGATGCAAAAGAAAAAACTTGAACAAGGACTTGACTGGACCCCTACTAGCCATCACAGACATTTCGTCAAACATGTCACAAATATGTAATCTATAGGTTTAAATAATAAATTCGAGCATAGGGGTCTCATACTTATCTGAGAATCACTAAGAAGCATTTTTGCCTCATCACATTAATTGCATTATCATCTATTTGGGCATAGATACATTTTTCATTCATTTACAAATCAAAACATGATGAGATGTCATAAAACACATTTGTAACCATCATATAAACAACAGAAATGATGAGCACATTACCACCACAGAAGCCACATAATAACAATCATATTTACCCATCAATACAAGAGGAAAAGAGCTCTTATAAACAACAGAAATGATGAGCACATTACCACCATAGAAGCCACATAATAACAAGCATATTTACCCATCAATACAAGAGGAAAAGAGCTCTTATTGCCATAAGCAAAGTGAAACCAAGTCTGGGACTTCCATGTTCCACATGACCATAGACATGGCTGAGCCAAATCTCTCTTTAGCCAATCACCCTCGTTCCATATTCTAAGGATGAATGTGGGATCTCATAAAACTCATCAATCAAAACCAAACCAGGGCTTCCAGAGTCCAAACCACCTACACCCGCAACCAGTGATTCCACCTCACGGTCATCCATCACAAACATCACTAGATTGGTCTCCACCCAAGTTGTCCAGGGCTCCAATGCACTTGTTCCAACCAGGGCTTCGAGGGCTTCGAGGACTAGTAACTCAACCCACAACTATCATCAAGCTTCTCGAGAGTTTGTCCAACCAGGGATTTCAAGACTAGTAACTCAACCCATCGATGGCTTCCAAAGCATTTTTCCAACCAAGGCTTCTAGGACTAGTAACTTAACCCACGTTGCTATAGGCCTTTCAGAGCATTTATCCAACCAAGGCTTCGAGGAAATAATAACTCAAACTAGAACCAAAATCACATGAGAACCAACTAGGAAAAAAAGAAATGAAATGAACCCAAAACACCATGTCTATCTAGGAAATCGAAAGGCTAGGAAAATCCACTGTCAATCCAGGAAATCCTCCATGCCAATTACAGATCATGACTAAGAAACCACATGCATATGTCATGCATGCCAAAAATAGTGAGAAAAACATATATGCATATTGGTACCTACAAACAGAATCTAATGTAGCTGCTAATTTCGATGTCCTCTTATGCTTTCCTACTCTTGATTTTCCTTCTTACTCCAAATCTCCAAGTGTGGCACACTCTCCAAGAGTGCTCCAAGAAAACTCTTCAAGAGAGAGAGAGAGAGAGAGAATAATTACATCTGAAAACTGCTCTGATCAAAAGATTATCTGACAAAATCTTGCCAACTGATCCTCAAAGCCTTTTTATCAATGAGACCTCTATTTTCTTCATTTTCGATTATTTTCCTTCATTTTCTCCCTCACATGCAACCTGTGACCTTTCACCTCCCCTTTCTCCTATTTTCCTTTATTTTCATAAATAAAATGCCAATTAATGCCTCATGCCTTTCCAAAGCCTTTGCCATTTCCTTTGCCAATTTCCCATGACCTTGATATTATATTTTTTTACATGGATTTTTAACCAAGGTTGTTACACTCCCTTCCATTTCAAGAATGCTTAACTAGTTTTCAATGCCTACCAAATACTTTGGATTTGGGTGGGGATGATAATAACACCTTGCAAACTCAATCCCATCCAAGAAACCTTTCTACAAGGAGCTAAAAACATGATGCAGTTTCTAATCAAAATTTTGAGAAAATTTTAGTCCTTTAAAACTCTAAAAGGTAATAGTATAGACATGTTATGATCCTCGATAGTGCACTTTGCTTTTTGGGTGCAATAAGAAAACATCTCATATATTTATCCATCATTTTATATACACCAAAAAAATAGAAATAGACATAATAAATAATAAATATGCATGCCATTCATCATTGGTTGCATATTTGAAATGGTGTAACCAAAAACATGGATTTAAATATCCATTTACCACCTTGCTTTCCCTTCTCTTGAATATCTATGTTAGGAAGTGACTATATCTAAAATTATTTAGGAAAGTCATGAAAAAATGAAAAATGAAATTATAAATAATTTAAATAACTATCCTAAATAAATTCAAGATTATGCTTTATACCTAAATTAAATTGATACATCCTTAAATTTTTTAAAATAACTTTACATACTAATCCATCAAACATAGAATAATATATAAAATATATTGAAACTACTCATCATATTATCTATTAATTTAATATGTTTATTTATAACTGATATGTTTATTATTTTAATAAAAAAAAAATCATATTAACAAAATTATCATAAAATAGATATATTTAAAATGCCAAAAATATACATTTAAAATGACAAAAAGGTTTAAATGAAAATATCTCTACATAAAAATTTAGTAGTTTTCCACGATAATTCTTATATGAAAAGAGGGCCAACAAGGCATGGCGTATGGGTTAGTTTATGTTAAAATTGGCAACAAGAATGGCACCCTAAGGGGGCTTCTAAATTAATTTTCTCTTAATTAAATTAGAAGTAAATTGTAATTCCACATCACATGACAACTTGTAAGTGTTAACTGAGTCAATAATACTTAGTTAGCTCACTCTATTCGATTTGAGGGTCAAACTGGAGGCATGTAGAGTTCTCCCTGAGTTTTAGGGGGTTTAGTTGCAGTTTATTTCGAGTTGTAGTTAGTTAACTCAATTATTTGAGTTAAAATCAATTAACTAGTTCTAACTTAGAGATGAGCTAGTGATAAGTGCAGTGAATTAAATCTGATTTAATTCACATGCAGTTATCAACCATATAACTGATAATTCGCTATAAATAGTTGCTTCATGTCAGTTCTAAGGAAGACCCAATTGATATTGGAGTTAAAGGGAAGATAACTAACATTTGTATAATTATAAAATTGTAAAGGTCATGCATGAGGTCATTGGGATGCCTTGGATGTATTACACAATCTATTGATGGGAATTTCCTAATTAATAGGGGCTCAATTAGCCCATGAATGCGTGAGCAAGGCTAGTCAGGCAGAGGCAAGGAAGTGGTTAAATATTGGACAAAACTTGTTTACATCTAAGTGAGACAACCAACATAGTGCATAGGTTTCTCAGGAAGAGAAATGCAGAGGCAAGGAAGTGGTTAAATATTGGACCAAACTTGCTTGGATCTGAGTGAGATAGTCAACCGAGTGCATAGGTTTCTTAGGAAGAGAAATAACATTGTATTGTTTCATGTTCTTGACTTAATGCAATATTCATATTGCAGGGTTTTTAGTTGAGTCTATCCCCAAATACATCTTTGTGTTGTGTGATTGAAATTCTCTCTTACTTGTTTATGCAATTGTGCAATCGTAATTGGTTTCCACAATTCGTAGAATTGATTCAATATTTTGTTTTAGTACATTACAAGATCAATTGAATCTATTTAGATATTTCTACGTGTTATCGGAACATGAATCACTATAAAAGAGAAGAACCTGAATTTTTTTTGAATAGGTGAATCGAATTTGCATATTTATTCTTTAGGACCAACAACAGATTAGGGTGTCTTTCTCTGGATTGAGACTCGAATATACCCTTGAGGATAATTCGAATTACATAACATGGAAGGACATGATGGAGGTAGTGTTGGAAGACAACGAACTGAAGGAATTCATAGACGGTGATATTCCCCATCCCGCAACAATAGATGCTCAACTTGTTAATGCATGGAAGAATAATGTAGCAAAGGCGAGAAGGATTCTGTAAGAAGGAGTTCGAGATCATTTTGTCTCAAACCTACTTGGAAAGGAATTAATAGACCTGTTTCAGAATAACAATGACCACAGGAAGCTGGCGCTGAAGGACAAGCTCATAAAGATCAAGATGGAGAAGGATGGCATGATTCCAAAATACTTGACAAAGTTCACTCAATGTCGAGATGAGCTTGGAAGTGTTGGGGTGACATTTTCCCAAGATTATTTGGTGATCCTAGAAGTTCTAGGCCTTCCCAAGAGCTGGCATAGTTACTAGGACTCTGTGAATAGGAGGGAGAAGCTACCAAAGTGGGAGCGATTGTGGTCCGACTTGGTACAAGAGGAGATTTTGTGGAACACCAAAGATGGATCCTCATAAAATATTGATGATGAGGATAACTATGCCTTGGATGGAAAGAAGAAGAAAGTGAAAGGGAAGGTTTCCCATTCCACATAAGATTCTTGTCAGGCGGGCAAGAAGCGAGACTAATAAAAGATAAAATGTTTTAATTGTCATGAGCTTGGACATTATTCTACAAAGTGTTTGCACAAGAAGACCAACACGAATTCCTTAGGAGGAGCGGCAGGTGAAGCACTTGCTTCACAGTTCAAGTTGGATTTCACCCTCATTAAATGCATGGTGTTATCGTTGATGGGTTTTGTGTGGTACTTAGATAGTGGAGCTTCGTTCCATATGGGATATGACGATAGGTATAATGCTATCGACATAGGTACAATTACCTTTCTAAGGGAGTAAGGTACTCCTTTCACATTAAAATATGTCATGTATGTTCCTCGTTTAAAGAAATATTTGGTTTTTGTTGCTATGTTGGAAGACTAAGGCTATGATGTGATATTCAGTGAAGGAAAGGTGTTCCTTCATCACAAATCCATGGGACATGTGAAGAAGATTGGGGTTCGAGTAAAAAAACTCTAAAAATTGGATGTATAAGATTGTGTTGCCTTGAGCACGAAAATAGAGAAGGTGAGCTGAGGTGAGTTATGGCACAGGATATTGGGCCATCTACACAATAGCGCTTTGAAGATCATGCAGCAAATTTATAAATGACTTCCAAAGGGTTCACTTGAGCAACGAGACACGTGCAAAGGGTGTACATTGGGGAAGTATACCAAATCCACCTTCACGATAAGGAAAGAAGAGAAAAAATGATCCTTGAGAGAGTTCACTCAGATGTGTGTGGACCGTTCTTGACAGCTTCCACAAAAAAACACATGTATTATGTGATTTTTGTAGATGAATTTTCATGCAAGTGTTGGATTTTATTCATGTAGAAGAAAGATCATATGTTCTCCAAGTTTTGTGAGTTCAAGGAATCTGTCGAGAAAGATACAGGGAAGAAGGTGAAGGCTTTGAGGAGGGACAATGGTGGAGAATATGTCTCTAACGAATTCAAGAACTTATGTGCTTCAGAAATAATTCGAAGGGAATTAATAACACCTCATAACCCACATCGGAATGGGGTTACAGAAAGGAATAAAAAAAATATTGTGGGAGAAACACAAGCTATGTTGCATGATTAGGGCCTACCGTTGCATCTGTGGGTGAAAGCCTGCAATCCAACAGTATTTTTGCAACATAAGTCCTCATCGAATACTTGGGATGAGCACACTAGAGGAGGATTTTTTAGGTAAGAGACCAGATGTGTCACATTTTAAAATTTTTGGTTCATGAGTTTATTTCCACGTGACCAAAGATGCCAGGAAAAAGCTAGAGCCAACAACTGAGTTAGGGATATTTGTGGGGTACACTGATACACCTCACAACTATCGATTGTACTTGCAAGCACACAGGATGAAAATCATAAGAAGAGATGCGAAATTTGATGAAGAGAAGGCCTTGCGGATTTCCCTTGAGAGGGAACTTCAGTTGCATGCAGCTAAGTAGCTCTTGGCTCCAAAAGAAGAACCTCAAGATGTGGAGCAGCCACAAGAAGAGGTGCAGAGAGTGGAAGCACCCACTCATGCAGAGACATCCCGAGATCAAATGAAGCACACCAGAGAGGTTGACAGGTTGTTTCTTGATGCTAAAGAGAATGTGGGAGCACCCACATCACCACGTAGGTAGAGAAGGTCCCCAGAGCGGTACACTAGATACAAGGATCTTATGAGCGAAGGTGTAGAGACATAACCATCCCGAAAAAACCAATTTGGGTTGATGCCATGGTTGAGGAGTATTACTCCATTATAAGAAATGGTGCATGGGAAGTTGTCCCAAGACCAGAGGGGAAGTCAGTTGTAGGATCTAGGTGGATCTACAAGGTGAAGCAAGAAAAAAATGGGAGTGTGAAGAAGAAAAAGGCCAAGTTTGTGGCAAAAGGGTTCTCTTAGGTGGAGGGGATTGATTATGATGAGACCTTTGCAGCACTCACAAGGTACTCATCAATCAGATCCATCCTTTCACTCTCAACGCATATGGAATGGTAGGTACAATAGATGGATGTAAATACAACCTTCCTCAATGGGGTGATTAAGGAAGAGGTGTGCATTGAGTAGCTAGAAGGTTTTGAGACCTTAGACAGAGATTCACATGTGTATAGACTCAAGAGAGAAATGTATGGGTTGAAGCAAGCACGTTGTGGTTGGTACACCAGGATTGACAACTATTTCATTGGGTTGGGCTTCACCAAGAGTGAAGCAGATGTGAACCTTTACCATATTGTGGTAGAAGGTAAGATTTTTATCATTTTACTTTATTTCAATGATTTGATACTGACAAGTGATGAGAAACTCATCAAGTCTTGCAAAGGGGATATTGCAAGAGAATTTAAGATGAAGGACATGGGGCTTTTGCACTATTTCCTTTGATTGGAAATATGGCAAAGAGATGGGGAGATATTTGTATCTCAAGGAAACTTATGCCAATGATATCCTCAGGAAGTTCCACATGGAGGGAAACAAACCCATGGATACTCCTCTAGCAGGAAACTGGAGGAAGAAGGATGCTACTTCAGGCGAAGTAGTAGATGCTACTTTCTACAGGCAACTTGTGGGTTCACTCATGTATTTGGTGAACACACGACCAGACATATGCTATGCAGTTAACCAACTTACTCAAGCTATGTTTAAGCCTACCAAGCTCTTTTGGAAGGAAGGAAAACATGTGTTGAGATACCTTAGAGGCACTGCAAAGTATGGGCTATGGTACAGACAGATAGAGAGAGTGAAGCTTTAAGGATTCACCGATGTAGATTGGGCAGGGAGTCCATCCGATAGGAAAAGCACATTAGGGGGCATCTTCAGCATAGGATAAACAACAATTTCTTGGTACAACAGGAAACAAAGATCAGTTGCACTCAGTTCAACAGAGGCAGCGTACATGGCGTCCAGTCAGGCAACTGTGAGGCCATCTGGATGAGGAAGATACTCGTTGGTTTGTTTGGTTGATAGATGGATCCGACAGTGATTTATTGTGATAAGAAGAGTTGCATCAAACTCTTGGTTAATCCAATTTTTCATGATAGTTCCAAGCATATTTATATCCA
Source organism: Pinus albicaulis (assembly GCA_034641835.2). Lineage (NCBI taxonomy): Eukaryota > Viridiplantae > Streptophyta > Pinopsida > Pinales > Pinaceae > Pinus > Pinus albicaulis. The sequence goes on along the minus strand of CM076578.1, from coordinate 195,952,808 downwards.
TTATCACCATCTCAGAGATTGTTGCTGAGGTGGATCATGTCATTAGAGTACATTCCCACAGAGGAGCAGGATGCAAACATCTTGACGAAGGCACTATCAAGAAGAAAATTTGAGTTCCACAGGAACAGGATTAGGGTAGCAAACAATCCCTTTCTTTTTGAGAGGGAGTGTTGAAATTGGAAACAAGAATGACACCCCAAGGGGGCTTCTAATTTAATTTTCCCTTAATTTAATTAGAATTAAATTGTAATTCCACATCACATGACAACTTGTAAGTGTTAATTGAGTCAGGGAGACTTAGTTAGCTCAATCAATTAATGTTGAGGGTCAAACTGGAGACATGTATAGTTCTCTCTAAGTTTTAGGGGTCCAGTTGCAGTTTATTTTGAGTTGTAATTAGTTAACTCGATTATTTGAGTTAAAATCAGTTTAACTAGTTCTAACTAAGAGATGAACTAGTGATAGGTCCAGTGAAATAAATATGATTTAATTCACATGGAGTGATCAATCAGATAACTAATAATTCTCTATAAATAATTGTTTCATGCCAGTTTTAAGGAAGGCCTTGTTGAGATTGGAGTTAAAGGGAAGAGAACTATTAGTTGTATAATTAGAAAATTGTACAGGTCATGCATGATGTCATTAGGATGCCTTAGATGTATTGTGCAATCTATTGATGCGAATTTCCTAATTAATACGGGCTCAATTAGCCCAGGAATGCGTGAGCAAGGTTGGTGAGGCAGAGGCAAGGAAGTGGTTAAATATTGGACCAAACTTTCTTAGATCGGAGTGAGAAGCCAACAGAGTGCAGAGGTTTCTCAAGAAGAGAAATAACATTGTATTTTTTCATGTTCTTGACTTAATGCAATATACAGATGGCATTGTTTTTAGCTGAGGCTTTCCCCAAATACATCTTTTTGTTGTGCGATTGAAATTATTTCTCTTACTTGTTTATGTGATTGTGTGATCATAATTGGTTTCTGCAAATTGTAGAACTGATTCAGTATTTTTTTTTTAGTACATTACAATATCAGTTGAATGTATTTAGATATTTCTACAGTTTCATTAATTAGTTTAACTTTTGAGCTCTAGTGGTCGTCAAAATTTGAGGATTTTGAGTTTTCCCCAAGGTGATATCTCTCGATTCTACCAGGATGATTATAAATACGAGACACTAGTAGGAATAATGAAGAACCTGTGGACAATTGTTGGAGTGGGGTCCCCTGGGGTACATTTTTGAGTAACTTTTTGTATAAATTTTGCATATACACGTTGCGCGGAGAGGTCAATGGGCTTTAGGGTGGGTCAAAGTCCCTCTTTTATGTAAATGGGCTATAAGGGTAAACTGTGGGCCTCAAACCATGGTTTGAGACCATAGTATCTACGCGCTAATATGGATATAAATAGATATATCAAGTCTAAGTAAGAATCTATTCACTTGATTTTTTGGATCTAAGTGTTTTATGCGTTTGTGATACACTTTTGTAAGTTTGGGTTTTCGGGTAGAAAGGTTCCTGTTGGTTGTGTGCGCGGAGACCTAGTCCTAGCTGTGTGCGGATTCCACTAGCTGTGTGCAAAGGGGGGGGGGGTAATTGTAAGGGAAAAGTATATTGTACTGAACTGTTGGAACCTAATGCAAAGACTGGTTTTGGCGAAGCACTTTTGTTATGTATCTGTGTTATCTATTTACTGTTATTGCTTGAGATCACTTTACTTTTGTTATATCTGCACAAGTAAATTTGTTCTTTATGCATGAATCTATGTTGATGGTTGAATACATGAACAGATTTGCTTAAGTAATTGCACATTACATAGATCTGGTTCTGTCCTTATATATCTGCGATGAATTTGATCTGTCCTTATATATCTGCGATGAACTTGATCTATGATCCATCTGTATATGCATTATCTGTGTCTGTGACTAGCCGATCTGATAAGTATTTCTCCGTATATGCGCGCATCTGTTTTTGATTTGTAACATGATCTGTTATAAACATGTTTAGGGCCCCCAACTTATTTTCTTCCTCAGGGTGCGGAAACCTGGTTCCAATACCCCCCCATACTGCTTCGAGTGAGACTTTGATTTGCGCAAGCAGGTCATTACTGAAAGGGCCAATAGTTGGAGGGTTTGTTGGTTGCGCAATAAACTCTGAACCTAGGTCAGGACCCCTCAAGCCAACAACAACTTTAAGAATGTCTCATAGATGAAATATTGAATCAATTTCAAGATACCTCACCATGTTTCGATTTTATTATTATTATTATTGTTGAAAATTTTATTAAAAGAATATTATTTTTTATGTTTTAATCACTTAAAACTATCTTAAAAATTTAAATTTTATTTTACAATTTTCAAATATTTAATCTAATATTTGAACTATGTGGAGAAGTTATCCTAATGTCTATAAAATGAAGTATTATATCAAAAACATTAACAATAAAACATAATATCAATTAAACTAAAAAAATAATAAAAGCAAGTGAAATAGTAAAGTTGCTTATAAGTACTTCTTAAGAATGCTAAAAGATATTACCTTTTTAATTTAATTTTTTTTAATGTGTAAATTAGTGACAAATCTAATATCAATTGAAAAAATATATATAGATTTTTTTAACTTCCAATGACATCTTCATATTTCATTTTAATTTCTTTGCCTAGGTGAAACTTGCAATCAATTTTCTTAAGGATAGCAGTCAAAAGAATAAAAAAATCCCATCACCAACATAATTTCTTGGATTTTGAATTTTTCTTAATCAAAAGAATACAAAAAGGTAAATTTAGAGCGTATCATGTTAATCCCATCACCAACATAATTTCTTGGATTTCGAACTTTTCTTTAGGATGTTGCATTCTATGTTTAATGTTAATCCCATCACCAACATAATTTCTTGGATTTTGAACTTTACTTTATGACATTGCATTCTATGTTTATGCTAATTACAAGATCAATATCATCTCCTAAATTTTGAATTTTTCTTTATGAAGTTGCATTCTATGTTTATGCTAATTACAAGATCAATATCATCTCCTAATTTTTTAATTTTACTTTATGGAATTATTTTATGTTTAATTAAGATAAAATAAAATAGTATTTCAAATTTTAGGTCTTATTATATCTTTTTACTGAAGAACAAATTCATTCAAACCAATACTAAAAACAATTTAAATTTTTGCACTTAGCAATGTGTCTATGTTACCCGTTTCTACTTTTCATGATTGTTTAATTTCCAAAGTTTCCCTCCTCATGGTCGTCTTGATTTCAAATATAGTCATTAAATATGATAATCATAAATCATAAATCAATTTTTTAAATCTATTGTTCTATTTCCCAAAAATTAAGGATCAATTATTTAATCAATGACTTGGAACATTGTTAATTGCTTTGGAAGATATTTAAAAGATGTTTTCCTCAAAAGTTGACCATTTAGTAATTATCATCAATCTATGGGTAAATTTCCTTGAATTCACCTTGTTTATTTAGATAAGAAATCAATCTTCATAAATAAAAAACTAATAAATAAATAAAGAAAGAAATGGCCTTTTATTGTGTCTATGTCTGTTTACCAACAAAGACATTTCTTTCCTTAATTAATGAATACATTTCCACTCATCTTTTTTATTTGAATTTTCATTGAAGAAATTTCGATTCATCTTCTTTATTTGAATTTTCAATGAAAAATCACTTTATTTTCCAATACCAAAGAATTTAATGATTACAATACTGAATAATGAATATGTTGACACTCAAATCTATTTCTAAATTTAACACAATGAGATTTCTCCACTATTTTATTTCTTGATGTAAACTTTCATGCTAAAATATGTTAGTTACTTGAAAATAAAAAGCGAAAGACATAAACCAAAATGTCCAAAATATCCATGTATTTTTATTAAAATTTCTCACCTAAACTTATTCTTAGAATTCATAAAAATTTTGTCCTAACTACAACTTGGAAAATTTTATTATTTAAGTGTTTGGCTCATATTTACTTTTGGGTTTGTGTGCTTATATGTTTAGTAGGGTAATAACATGGACTAGGATCATACTTGCCACTAAAGATGTCGAAATGCATGGGTATTTTGGACATCCTCATCACTCTGAGATAGAATCATTTTAGTACTAAAGGATGCATATGTTCCACTTACGAAGCAAACATGTATTAATGACAATCAGAGCCATTTAATTTTATTTATCAAAATAAACAATATAACATTAATATAAATATTTTTTTAATATATTTTTAATTATATTTCAAACCTCGTAAAATTAGTTAAATCAATCTTCTAAACCAATTGAAAAATGAAAATATAATATTTATAAAAATAAAATAAATAATTTTAAAATTAACACATATTAAATTTAATATATGAACATTTCATAATTATTATAAAACTATTGCAAAATTATTTTTATTCAAAACAATTAATTAAAATTCAATTACTAATTTGATAAAATAATTACAACTATACACATATAATAATAATATCAATTTAATTTGTTTTTTTTTGTAATTTTGCTTTTAATTAACAAAATTATAATCAATTTTTTTTTGAAAATTCAATTCATACATACTTATCACATTAAAATAAAATAAAACAAGGTCGTGTAACTAGCGTTCTTGGCGTTTAGTTTGATTTAGTTACTAATTTATTTTGAATTGTTGCGATGTAATTAGTTTTTGGTCAAAATATTTATCTAATATTATTAATCAAAATATTAGTCAAAATGTTGTTGTTTTCATGTTGTTTAAGAAAAGGCGTTGTTTTGTTGTTGTTTAAGAAAGCGTGATGTTTCGTTTCACTAGGTCAGGATAGACATTCCTTTCATTTGTCAAACATTTCGATAATTAAAACACTAAACCTTTGTGTTGAATAGGGTTTAAGATAAAAATATAAGGATTTAAGAAAGGACATATAAATTTAACTACAAATGTATCTTTTGGGAAGGATCATAACCCTAATAAATAGCAAGATGAGATAAGTTGAGAATATTTAACGTTGCAGCACGAGGATTAACCCCTAATAGGTTTCGCTGAGTTTTTGAACCATTTAATGGCATTGAGATGATCCAACCCAAAAATCAAGATGTGATGAAAAATATTAGGCAGCAACCTTTGTATTAGATAATAAACAACCGCAACCATCCATAGTGCATTGACAATATAAAGGATGACATTCAGAATATATATCTAGAATATTAATAACCATGGAAACAACACATGACCATGGAAACAACCCTTTGAAGTTCACAACCATAACCAATTACATATTAGAAATAATAAATGTCTTTTTTTTAATTTAAAATTTTTTTATTAATATTTTATACAATTCACATTAAAATTGAAAAAGAAAACTTAAATCAAATATACAAGTGAATGAAAATTCCAAATATACAACGAATGAGCTATGACATTATAATATTGGACATAAAAATATAATAGTTATAGTTGATGTGTTTTTCTTGAACGTTAATTATTTGTATAAAAACGTTAGTAACTTTAATATATTTTCTTTGGAACAACTTGTGGGTCGACATTGAGTGCAAGCTCCTGCACGCTCTCCACCTGGATCGATTCACCCCAATTTGGATTAATGAAAGAATCTGCAGCTTCACCACCATCCATGGGAGTAGAAGAAACACACGTTATCCCAAACAAATTATGTATCGCATAAGGAAGTTTCGAGTCTCTTCTGTGCCATGCTTGCCAGAGAAGGGCGAGTATAAATTGATTTTATCCCACCTACCATGCTTATTGAACACACTATTCACTTCAATTTACAGTATAGTTGGCTTGATTGTGATGTAAGTGGGCCAAACAATAACTACAATTGACAATAAGCTGGTTTGATGTTGATGTTAAGTGGGGCACGATAGTTATGTCCAACTTTATTTCCTGGGCTATAGGATAATAAATGTGGTTGGGCAATATATGCCCAAAATATAATGGTGGAAATATACTGCCCAACTACATTTATTATGCTATTGCCTAGGAAATATGTATCCTCAATAGATATCAGCAGTCAAGTCATGATTTGTGACACCAAGAGTTTATTGAAAAACACGACACTGCAAATGGTGCACTGCAAACGTATGATTGAAAGCGGAAATATGATTACCCAATAAGAACCAAGACCAATTAACCAATAAGATGATAAAAAAAAAAGTAAAATTAAAATAATAAAAAATAAATTAAATTTCTTATAATGTTAACTTTACAAACCAACTTTTGATTTTTAGTCAAAACATAGGTTAATCGATTGTCAACATAATATTGATATAATAATTAATAAATATATATTAGATCTAAGGCTTTTGTGATTCATAATGTAGATGAATGTATTTCAAATTAATCACATCATTAAGACTTGGTTGACCTTTTGAACCAACTAATGTGGTTGATCCTCACGACAAGGTGGAGAAGCTAATCTATCTTAATGAATAAATAGTGGGGATACATCATTGCCCGGAAATAGTCGTTAAGAATTAGTCCTTAAAAACTAACTATTTAGTAAATTAGTTATTAGGAAAAATTATTAAAAATTATTAATTAAAAATAAAATAATTTTTTAATTAAATATAATAGGAAATTATTTGGTTAAAAAGTGAAGATAAAAATTTAAATAGAAAGTGGTTATATATATATATATATATATATATTATTTAATAAAATTAAATATCTATTTAAAAATAAAATATTTTAATAAATAATTTTTTTAATTAAATATAATAGGAAATTATTGGGTTAAAGAGTGAAGATAAAATTTTAATAAAAATGGGTTAAAAAGTTTTTATATATATTATTATTTACTGAAATCCAAAGGTAAAATATAATAAATATAAAAGTGTTAAAGAAATAAGAATAAAAAGGACTAGGAAATTAAAAACAAAGACATGGGAATAAAAAAACCAAACACAACAAGAGTATCAACATAGAAAGAAATTACCTGGAGAGAGCCAGAGTCCACTCTTACTTAATTTTCAACCATCATCTCTATTGTGATTCTCAGCATGTCTTTCACTTTCAATTTCCTCCCTCAACTTCCTATGGTGGAAGTGATCAACTTTAGCAACGACTTTGGAGTCCTCAATACATACATGGTGACACGATTTTTCCGCAAGAACTGAGGTGTGGGATCAATTGTGTCTAATGTCCGCAACATGCTCTCGAATTCTTTGTCTAATGGATCGACCCGTTTCTCCAATATAAGGAGTACCACAGGAACAAGGAATCATGTAAACTCCTTTCATGTCCTTAGGGTCGATAGGGTCCTTAACAGACACAAGAGAATTTCTAATAGTACAGAGAGGCTTGAATGAAGAGGAGACATTATTTATTCTAAGGACATGTTAAATTTTGTCTGTTGTCCCTTGGATAAACGGGAGATGGACCTTGGAAATAAAATCCACCTGGGTAGATTTTCCACTCAACCCTTTATAGGATTTTTGAAAGGCTTTAAGGCCTTGAGATCTACTGTAATCATTATTTTCAAAAACTTCAAGAAGATGAGATTTCTCTGATTCCAATTGGGTGTCGTCAGAGATTCTAAGAGCACAAGTAGCAAGAGTGCAAAGGACACCAAATTTCTAAGCAGGAAAATGATGGGAACCAGCATGGAGATATTGTTCCGTGTGAGTTTTCTTGTGAAAAACTTGGTGAGAAATGGAATCATCCTCATTTCTAGAAAGAAGGATCTATCTAAGAAGGGAAGGCAACCATCAACCTCCACTTCCATCGTGAACTTGATGGAATCTGACTGCGAATTCAAGTTCCCAAGAAACAAATCTAATTTCTCGCAACCATGGGGCCATATGACACTAGTATCATCCATGAACCTATTCCACTTCCTGGGGAGAAATTTAGTTGAGGCTAGGGTCTTCGATTCAAAATCCTCCATAAATAAGTTAAAAACTATGGGGGAAATAGGGGAACCCATCGCAACACTGCAAGTTTGCTCATAAAACTCACCTTGAAAACTGAAGAAAGTCGAGGTGAGGCAGAGATCAACTAACTTAGAGGTGTCCTGGTCTGAGATCCGCTTAATGACATCAACGACTTCCTGGATGGGGATTTTGGCGAATAAGGACACAACATCAAAGCTGACTAATAGCTCTCCATACTCCAACTTGATGTTCTTTCATTCTTTGATAAAGGAAGCTGAGTCCTTAACAAAGGAATCAGTTTGACCTACAAGGGGTTTAAGCTTCTGGACTAAGAATTTAGCCAGATGATAAGAGGGACCACCTATTGTGTTTACAATAGGTCTTAATAGGGCCTCGAATTTATGAATCTTCAGAAGGTCATAGATCCGGGGGGTGAGGGTATTGCTCTTAATAAGTTTTCTAGAGAGAGGATTAAGGAAAGAATCTGACTTAATGGCAAGGGAAACCTCCTTACAAACATATTTAAGAGGATTCTTTTTTAGCTTAACGTAACTGCCACTATTGGACAGATGGTCTACCATTTTGCTGACATAATCAAATTTATCCATAATGACTATGGCACTACCCTTATCCGCCTTAAGGATGACAATGTCAGGGTTATCCCTTAGGGTTTTAAGGGAAAAAAACTCAGGCTTACTCAAGTTTCTTTTGGGAGGCTTAGCCTTCCTAATAATAAAGGAACAATCCTACCTAATGGTCTCCTTAACATTATCTAGGAGATCCCTGATTCCATACTCAATGTTACAGATAATGTCATCTGTGGGGATCTTCTTTGTGTAATGTCCCCTAATAATAATAAAAATAATAAATAATAAATAATATAATATAATACAGTTAAATAAATAATAAGTAAAAAATAGTAAATACAAAATAAATAATAAAAAGAATAATAATAATAATAATAATAAATAAAATAGTAAATAATAATATTAAAATAAATCTTTCGAGAAATCACATAAGAAATTTTAGAACCGACGCATTTTGAACTACTGAATGTAGTTCATCATCTAGTAAATAATAAACTGGAGTTCTAAATAAAATAGTAAATAATAGACTCGAGTTCTAAATAGTAAATAAATAAGTGAAGTTAACAAAAGTAAAAGGGAATAAATTAAGAAAGAGTTAAATTAAGAAAACTATAAAAATAAGTAAAGTTTACAAAAAGTAAAAAGGAATGAAATAAGAAAGAGTTAAATTAAGAGAAATATTAAATTAAGTAAAACCTAAAATAAAGAAATAAAAGTTGCATGTTGATATATTAAATGTGTGCATGCAGTTCCATTTCCATTATTTGGTCTATTTAATAGACATTGAGGAAGATGAGATTCATTAATTCATCATTCCTTCATCCATTCTCTTGAGAGAAAGGTATTGTGAGATAAAGGATTTCCTGGCAGTGGTACGTTGGTTGAGGGGTCAGGGGTAGCTAGCTGTAGAATGATTATGTGCAGCTGAGCCTACGATTAGGAGGAGAGTTGTCCCCAAAACTTTGTTGCGGTTAATAGGATTTAAATAGTGTTTAACTTCGAAAGTACAAGTAAGAAATATCGTCGCTACAGATAAGTTGTCTCTGCTCAAGTTTTTCTTAAAATTCTTTGCAAATTAGTAAAATAGTTTTTTGTGTTGATTATTAATTGCATATTTGATGTAATTAATTGCATGTCAAATTTGAGGTTGTTACATATGGTATCAGAGCACAAGCTCCAACACATTACGATCTCTGGGATTTCTTCAATATGAAACCATTGGAAAAAAAAATGCAATATATGAATATAATAACTTTTTATATTATTAAGAAAAATGTTAATTTTCCAAATTAAAACTATGTATACATGTTGTCAAAGATTTAAAAATACAATTAGAAAATATGTTAATAAATTATTTTGATAATTTTATTCCGTGAATAAAATATTTATAATATTAAAAGAAAAATACAAAATATATGAATAAAATGCATGTGGAATGAATTAACAATCCAAGTTGAATGAATTAAAAATTCTATAGACCTTGGAATTATCTTATTTAGGATTGAATAATATTTTAATTAAGATATTTTTTAAGTAAACAATTATATATATTGAATACCATATTTGTTTTTATTTGGTGGATGTATTTTTAATTTAATTTGAAAACAATAAAATAATATAATTTAATTATATATAAGGAAGAAAGACTAAAAATAGTCATAGATGTTAAGATTGACTGCTCCAACATAAAAGTTATTTTACAATTCATTATGGTAAAGTTTATTGATTTAATTTTATAGAGTTGTATATAAAAATGGATAAATTAAAATAAATAAATAAATAGTGACATGCAAAAATCCAACTAATCCAACCAATATATATTAGGTTTTTATTTTAAACATAGTATCAATTTGAAAAAAAAAAAATCGAAGTAATTCATGTTAGAGCCATTGCAATCAACAAAATCCAATTTATTTATTTCTTAAATTTTTTGTAAAGGACGTAAGCTTTCTGCAGCATTTTCTCCCTTGACTGAGATTTGGAAAGTCACTTAGGGTTTCAGATCTGTTTTGCAGATTTTTTTGCCGAAGTTATAGGCATTTTTGGCCTTTATTTTCTTGATCGTCGAGAGCTCAAAGAGATATCAATTTTTCTTTTTCTTTTTGCACATATCATCCAATTGGGACAGCTAGGGTTTTCAGAGATCGAATTTCTTTTAAGGATTTCTGAAAATCAAATAAATTTTGGAGGTCGTCTACTATTTCTGAGGTTAAATCAATTTCTTTTGGAGGCTTGGAAATCTCAAATTGAAATTTTGAAGTCAGCTTGAATCTCCAAGTTGTTTTCTCCTTAGCCGCAAGAGAAATTTGTCTCGTTCTTTGAGCAAAAATCTTTCCAAGGTTCAACTAAATTCTTTAGAGGTCCTTTACAATTTTCTGAAGACAAAATTAATTTTGTGGAAGCCTCAAGCAATTCCAATAATTAAAATATGAGCGAGAATCCTTTGCAGGGAAAACAAATATTTTTTTTAGATAATCAATTTTGTATAGGGGCCGGATTTGTTTCGCTTAATATTGCTCATGCTTCACACTCCATGGTCCCACAATCTCAGGATTACAATATTTTGCAGACAAGGAAAAAAATTATTTAAAAATTTATTTGGTAAGGTTTCCAATTTTTTTCAGACAAGAAGTGACTTGATTCCAAACTTGATTCCCAAAAAAGTCTACATTCCCACAATATCATGCATAAATGCTAAATCATATTAATATATAAAAATTATAAATTTATTTTTATCATTTTTATTAAAAAAATTATAAATTTATTTTTATTATAAAAATTATACATGCTTTAATGATATGAGGAATTAATTTTATATTACACTTTTATATATTGAATTTAATATTTATTAATAGTGAATGCATGTCATATTTTTAATATAAAGAATTTAATTAAAATAATAAATTTAACTATTTATATGGTTAAAAAAATATATTAAAAATAATTTTTTAGATAAAAAAATTATGATAGTTTGTGTAGATATATGATTTATAAAAGATATAAAATTATAATGCAAGTATATAAGGTGAAAATTATTTTGAATTTTTTGGAAGAATTTTGAAATGTATATATATAATTAATATGAAATATAGTATATTGAATAAAATAATGGCGTTTCATAAAAATGATTAAATGTTTTTTTTTTTAACAATGTTAAAAGTATAGTTTCAAAAAAAAAAAAAAATTAGTAAGACTATGTATTTATGGAATATGGATTCTAGACATTTTTTGAAGATGTAGCATAGATATTCAAGTATAAACTAGGAGAAATAAATAGATTAAAAAGATCATTTTCCCATGAAATTAAGATGGAATAATGAGCATTAAGGTTTTTTGCATTAGTTTCTATTTCAATTTGACCTTAACTAATACTTACACCACCATAATAAATATTTCATTAAGAAGAATAAAGGATAAATATATTAATATTGTGAGAAAATGTGACAATTAAGAAAAAAATTGTATTGAAATATAATAATAGGTGAAAATAGATGGCATATGTACATACAAATTGTTAATTAGTGTAGAGTAGTGATTTTTAAGCTAGTCATGTTATTAAATTGTAAGTTATAATGAAGTCGTTCTTTAAATGAGTTTAGAAAAAGAGGAATTCATTTAAACAAAAAAAAAAAAAAAAGATTTAAAATGTATATGTTGACTTAGTGTAAGGGGACATCTTAACTATGGCAAATGAAATTTTAATGAATAATAATATTTAAGATTCACCTTCTTAATGAGGGTACTTTGCAATGCACAATGCTAAATTGACATAATAAATATTGATTTTTGGGTAAAGTATAATGGACACATCGATATACAAACATAGTGATTGGTTAACCTCCTTTTGAGTGAAGGGATTAGAAATTCCAATTAAGACCCATGTGGCTACTAAGACCTTTTTAATATTGATAAAAACAACATGCACAAACATCAACTCAAGGTAATGTTTGAAATTTGTTAGTTGGATGTTACATAATTGATTGTCAAACAATTTGCGTGTCCACATTTAAAATTAGTGTTTAACTTGTTTCGATAATGTTGCTTCTAAAAAAGGGATGAATGATACAATGAAGGGATGAAGGAAAATAGTGTGACTAATTGATGAACATGAAACAAATAATGGCATCTATTCTAGATTTACTTTATATGATTCTAATATTTATGATGTTATGATGTAAGCTATATTGACCCGTGGTTCATTTATTATGTGATGTCATGATATGTCTTTGATGTAAATATGTAGATGTCATAACTTATGACGGTATTTCATGATGTGAAGCATGTGGAATTACATATATATTTTATGACATGTAAGAGTATGCAGTTTTTTATTATTCAGAATGTTGTGATTAACAACGATGTTATGTTATCATGATGACATGCAAAAGTTGGCATGTGGATTATTTTCTATGATGTTATGATTATAGTTAATGCATTGGATGCATGTTGAGATGTGGTGATTGGCAGGAAATCCACAAATGAGCTGAGAGAGACAGTTTATTTGATGATCTCGTGGCAACCCATACTTGCGAGGGAGAATATGTAACACCACATGGGCTGGGGACAAACTCAATCAACACTAGATATGCCAATGGTTCCTTTGTCTTGTATAGCTCTTGAGGGGTTGTGGGACCATCTCGAAGAGGCCAAGTGCCTGATATTGTAGGTCAAGTGCCTGGCATTGGATTTGGATGTCGAAGCCTGGAAGGGGTGTAAGGACTTCGATGCATGGGGCTGTGCACTTTAGTGAGTGTGGAGGGATAGGGCCAGCCTTGCAAGATGCTTGGAGTACTGAACTAGGTGCTTGCCTTGGGGTAGATGAGGTCTGAGTCGGGCGTGAGCCTTGGGGCTAGCCTTGGGCTATGGTACAGACCGATGAGGCTTAAGCCTGGTTCTTGAAGTGGGAAAAAGAACAAAGATTCCTTAAGATTTTCCGGGTGTTGTGGAAAATTTCAATGCCTATTGGTTATACTAATTCAGTAGAGGGTGTTGGGAAAACGTGAAGTAATAAATAACTAAATAAATAAAATGCTAAATTATTCAACTTAACTTTGGGACGAAGTTCCTTAAAGAGGCGGAGTATGTAATGTCCCTTAATAATAATAATAATAATAATAATAATAAATAATAATATAATATAATTAAATAAATAATAAGTCAATAATAGTAAATATAAAATAAATAATAAAATGAATAATAATAATAAATAAAATAGTAAATAATAAAATGGATTTTTAAATAAAATAGTAAATAATAAACTGAAGTTCTAAATAGTAAATAAATAAGTGAAGTTTAACAAAATTAGAAATGAATAAATTAACAAAGAGTTAAATTAAGAAAACTATAAAAATAAGTAAAGTTAACAAAAAGTAAAAAAGAATAAAATAAGAAAGAGTTAAATTAATAGAAACATTAAATTAAGTAAAACTTAAAATAAAGAAATAAAAGTTGCATGTTAACAGAATGAATGTGTGCATGCAGTTCCTTTTCCATTGTTTGATCTATTTAATAGACATTGAGGATGATGAGATTCATTAATTCATCATTTCTTCATCCTTTCTCTTGAGAGAAAGATATTGTGAGACAAAGGATTTTATTGCAGTAGTACGTTGATTGAGGGCTCGGGGGCAACTAGCTGTATCTAGATTACATGCAGCTGAGCCTACGGTTGGGTGGAGAGTTGTCCCCAAAACTTTGTTGCGGTTAATAGGATTCAAATAACGTTTAACTCCAAAAGCACAAGTAAGGAATATCTTCCCTACAAGTAATTCATCTTTGCTCGGGTTTTTCTTAATATTCTTTGCTAATTAGTTGAATAGTTTTTTATGTTGATTATTAATTGTATATTTGACGTAATTAATTGCATGTTAAATTTCTCAGGTTTTTCTTAAAATTCTTTGCTAATTAGTTGAATAGTTTTTTGTGTTGATTATTAATTGCATATTTTATGTAATTAATTACATGTTAAATTTCAGGTTGTTACACTTTGGGGCAAGGAAAAAACTAAGCCCTCTGTTAAGGAGTCTGAATACAAATGAATCAAAGTTCAAACTAGAAAGATTAACAACATTTTTATTATTGTTGTTAAAATTAGAATTATTTTTTATAACATCTTTATTATTATTGTTAGTGTTTTCTTGGTTAATCCTTGCTTTTAATATTTTTATTAATCCCATTACTATAATCATTATTATAATTCCTAATATTATTAATAATACTATAAACATAATTACTATCCCTAATTACATTATTATTAATATTTATATTGATATTTGAATTAGTGTTTATAACGTTGCTTGTATTACTATAAAAATCATTCTTAAAAATGTTATTATTATTATTGTTGCTTTTATAAATATCATTATTATTTATAGTAAATTTTTTATGGTTGATATTATAAAAATCAGAGTGATTCCTAATCAAATTCTTATTTTTATTTTAATTATTGTTAATAGAATAAGAGATACCATACTTACCATCGAGTGACAGAAACCCACCCGATCTTAGAATGGAGCAACCCTTATCAACAAAAACCGGGCTGTTGTAAAAGCCACAACTCGAATTCGAGGTTGGGTTCATGGCCGCTACGGAGGGAGGAGGGAACTCCACTGTGGAGATTAAATGCGATTCTGAGGAATTCACTGGAGGAATCGAAGGGGAATAGGGATGCAAAGAGGGAAAAAATCTTGAATGTTGTGTGCCTATCCTAAAGCATAGGTTCAAGATTTGCTCACCGTCAACCACTGCCAGAAAAGAAGCTGAAGTCCCAACGTCCACGCTGTCTAAGGGGCGCGTCGAAACTACAGGAGAAATAACACCTACGCTAACTGGAATCGAGCAGATCCCTAACCCTTGATTCACATTACAATTATCAACTAGCTTTGGTGAAGATGAAGACTGAGATCCCACACCAACGTTGTCAGAGAGGGCTGTAAAATCCAATGGAGAAGAAAGATCCAGGTTCCCCAATAAAACCGAAGAGGGCTGAGACGAGACCGATTCAGATTCAAAGACCGATGTTGCAGAGGGACGAAACTAAGAGGAATTGAAATCCGATTCTGATGATTGCCTTCTCACCCACGAGCTGAGGGCATCGATCTGTGCTTCTCTAATCCTGGACCTTCCTTGGTTCAAAGAAGTCTCATCAACAGAAGAGTGAGAAATGACACCCAAGAGTTTCTCAAACTTGGCATCGTGCTTCTACTTTGAGTGTTCCTCCACACGCAACTCTTAAGTAGTAGAACTACCATCTAGCACATTCCAAAGAAAACCAGAGATACCATTCACCAATTCTAAATGGAGAAAGAAAAGGTTACGAGAAACAAAATCAAGGTTCTTCCTTACTTTACTAACCTCAGATCTAATCAAAGCTAAACTTGTTTTCAGAAAAATAGGTTTGTTTTTAGAATAGTTTAGAGGATGGGAGATACGAGCAAATACCAGAATCAATGATGCATCCTTACATCTTTTGAGAAACGTAAGATCAAATTTCTTCTTAGCCACTTGTAATCGAGCTCGCTCAAAATGTCGAGTTTTATTAGCAATTTCTCTTCTGTGTAAGGAAACACTGTTAGATCTAAGACTTTTGTGATCCATAATGTAGATGAATTTCTTTCAGATTAATCACATCATTAGGATTTGGTCGACGTTTCGAACCAACTAATGTGGTTCATCCTCAAGACAAGGTGGAGAAGCTAATCGATCTTAATGAATAAATAATGGGGATGCATCATTGCCCGGAAATAGCCGTTGAGAACTAGTCGTTATTTAAATTAGTAAATTAGTTATTAGGAAAAAATATTAACAATTTTTAATTATTAATAAATATTATTAATTAAAAATAAAATAATTTTATAAATAATTTTTTTTTAAATTATTGGGTTAAAAAGTGAATGATAAAATTTTAAATAAAAAGGGGGTTAACAAGTTTTTATATATATTATTATTTAATAAAATTAGATAATTATTTAAAAATAAAATATTTTAATAAATAAAATTTTGTAATAAAATATAATAGGAAATTATTGGGTTAAAGAGTGAATACAAAATTTTAATAAAAAGAGGTTAAAAAGTTTATATATATATATTTTGAAATCCAAAGATAAAATATAATCAATATAAAAACATTAAAGAAAATAAGAATAAAAAGGACAAGGAAATTAAAAACAAAGACAAGGGAATAAAAAGACCAAACACAATAAGAATCTCAACATAGAAAGAAATTACTTGGAGAGAGCCGAAGTTCATCTCTTACTTAATTTCCAACCATCATTTATGTTGAGATTCTCAGCATGCCTTTCAATTTCAATTCCCTCTCTCGACTTCCTATGGTGGAAGTGATCAACTTTAGCAACGACTTTGGAGTCCTCAATACATCCCCTTGTGGGTCAAACCGATTCCTTTGTTAAGGACTTAGCTTCCTTTATCAAAGAATGGAAGAACATCAAGTTGGAGCCTGGAGAGCTATTAGTTAGCTTTGATGTTGTGTCCTTATTCAACAAAATCCCCATCCAGGAAGCCATTGATGTCATTAAGCAAATCTTAGACCAGGACACCTCTAAATTAGTTGGTCTCTGACTCATCTCGACTTTCTTCAGTTTTCAAGGTGAGTTTTATGAGCAAACGTGCGATGTTGCGATGGGTTCCCCTCTTTCCCTCGTAGTTGCTAACTTTTTTATGGAGTATTTTGAATCGAAGGCCCTAGCCTCAACTAAATTTTTCCATAGGAAGCGAAATAGGTTCATGGATGATACTTCTGTCATATAGCCCCATGGTCGCGAGAAATTAGATATGTTTCTTTGGCACCTGAGTTCGCAGTCAGATTCCATCAAGTTCACGATGGAAGTGGAGGTTGATGACTGCCTTCCCTTCCTATATATCCTTCTTTCTAGAAATGAGGATGATTCTATATCTCTCCAATTTTTTCGCAAGAAAACTCACACAAAACAGTATCTCCATGTTGGTTCCCATCATTTTCCTGCTTAAAAATTTGGTGTCCTTTGCACTCTTGCTACTCGTGCTCTTAGAATATCTGACGACACCCACTTCAAAGAATTCCCCTCCCATGTTCTTAACGTTTTTGAAAATAATGGTTACAGTAGATCTAAAGGCCTTAAAGCCTTTCAAAAATCCTATAAAGGGTTGCGTGGAAAATCTACTTGAGTGGATCCTGTTTCCAAGGTCCATTTCTCGTTTATCCACGGGACAACTGACAAAATTGCTCATGTCCTTAGAAGAAATAATGTCTCCTCTTCATTCAAGCCTCTATGTACTATTAGAAATTCTCTTGGGTCTGTTAAGGACCCTATCAACCCTAAGGACATGAAAGGAGTTTACATGATTCCTTGTTCTTGTGGTACTCCCTATATTGGAGAAACAGGTCAAACCATTAGACAGAGAATTTGGGAGCATGCTGCAAACATTAGACACAATTGGTCCCACACCTTAGCTCTTGTGGAGCATGTGGAAAACTCTGTCACCATGTATGTATTGAGGACTCCAAAGTCGTTGCTAAAGTTGATCACTTCCACCATAGGAAGCTAAGGGAGGCAATTGAAACTAAAAGGCATGCTAAGAATCTCAACAGAGATGATGGTTGGAAATTAAGTAAGAGCAGGACTCCGGCTCTCTCCAGGTAATTTCTTTCTGTGTTGAGACTCTTGTTGTGTTTGGTCTTTTTATTACCCTGTCTTTGTTTTTAATTCCCTTGTCCTTTCTTATTTTCTTTAATGTTTTTATATTTATTATATTTTATCTTTGGATTTCAATAAATAATAATATACATAAAAACTTTTTAACCCCTTTTTATTTGATCTAATATAAGAACTAATTCCCATGAGCTTCATAGTGAGACTAGGTGGTGGTTTATTGCCAAGACCCCTTGGAATGATAGAATATGTTAGATTTGCGATTCTAAGTAGGTGGAAGATGAAAAACACTTCATTTTAGATTGTCGGACTCTTACTCACATTCACTCTCAATTCCCTGCCATCTGCTACACTTCTAATCTTCTTGGCCTGTTAAGCCATCCCGCCAATAGTGATCTTGAAGCATTTCTTTCCGTTCTCTTTGACCATAAAAACAAGATTTTGAAGAATCAAACTTAGATTCTTTCTCCTCTCTTAAGGTCCGATTGACCGCATTGGTCTTAATGGACAGTAACCATCATCATCATCATCATCATTAAAATTTTATCTTCACTCTTTAACCCAATAATTTCCTATTATATTTAATTAAAAAAATTTACTTTTAAATAATTATTTAATTTTATTAAATAATAATATATATAAAAACTTTTTAACCCCCTTTTTATTTAAAATTTTATCTTCACTTTTTAACCCAATAATTTCCTATTATATTTAATTAAAAAAAAAAATTTATAAATTTTTTTATTTTTATTTAATAATATTTATTGAGGTTATCGAGTTTTGATCTTATAACCTGCTTATATTTTGATAAATAGGAAAAAAAAAAAAAAATATATATATATATATATATATATATAATTTATTTTTTTAATATTTTTTCCTAATAACTAATTTACTAATTTAAATAACTGCTAGTGCTAGTTCTCAATGACTAGTTTTTTAAAGCCCAATTCTCAACGGCTATTTCGGGGCAATGATGCATCCCCACTATTTATTCATTAAGATCGATTAACTTATCCACCTTGTCCTGAGGATGAACCACCACATTAGTTGGTTCAAAAAGTCGACCAAATCTTAATGATGTGATTAATCCGAAAGACATTCATTCATATATATATATATATATATTGCATTTAAAAATTAACTGAACAAAATTATAAATTATAAAACAAGTGAAAAAGAGTATCAAGTATATCTATGGTTATATTTTTATATATATAAATGCCACTAAATTGTTTATTATATATATATATATATATATATATATATATATATATATATATATATATATATATAAAATCAAAGTTTTAATAAAAATTAAATTAATTAAAAATCAACATAGATTTATTTTTAATATTAGAATTTTCAAGTGTTAAAAAGAAATTAAATCTTTCTAAATATAATTTTTATATTATTTATTTTTTTTTTTATTTTTTTTTATTTTTTTTTTTTTTATCTCTCAATATTTTTAATTGAGTCGAGAAGTAAAAATAATGTGTTCGTAAGATGTTTAAATATTATACTTTTCAATAATATTTCAAGAAAAGTTTTAAATAAACTAATTGAAGATCTATGTTAACTAATTTATATCCATATAAACTTCATATATGTTTATATATATAGAAAAAAGTGTTAAAATAAAATATTTTAATGTTGTATATAAAAAAAATATTCAATGTGGGTTATCAATAAAAATATTTAATACTTAAAAATATATTATTAATTAAAAAACCATTTTAATTTGCGTGATAAAATGTGTCAATCTACATGTTATGTAAAATATCTTAATGTCAATTAAAATATGTTGTGCAGGGGCCAGTAATTGTTATAGTATTGGTCCCATCAACTCACCAAAAATAGATATATATGCAACCAATAATTAAACATAAAGAAATAACTTGAAGTTCAAATATATATTAAATTAAGTCCAAAATTTACCAAGTCATTGACTGGACCCACAATTGTCCATAAATAGTTTGATAAGTATCAAGATTACAAATCCTATCATGTCAACTAAAAAACTCATAAAACCATTTTTCCTTCCAAAATGGTCAAGTCAATAAGTACAAAAAGCCAGTCACTTCAACCCATCTGATCATCCGTGATGCTGTGTATGAGAAGTAAATATCAATACCTGCACATAATAAAAAGAAATTTATGTCAACCATAACTGTTGTGTTATTCAACATTTAAACCCATTGTGTTCAATAAATGACACCCACCCAATAATAACATTTAAACCCACTGTGTACAATAAATGACACCCACCCAATAAATTCAATAAATGATTTCTCGTTAAAACTGATCAAAACATATCAAAGTGCATAGATCAACAAAAACAAATTCCCAGCCATTAGATCACATCAAATTCAATATTGATCACACATGCAAAATGAAGTCATTGCAATCCATGTCCATCATTGTCACCAATTAAATTCAACTGCAAAAAACTATAAAAGAATTTCAACCATGGCTAAAGCTACATGTTTCAGATTCAAACTATTCACTAGCCTTGGAGACAACCTAGCACAGAACACACCCAAAACATTTCACAGTATATTCAGGTTAGTTTTCTCAATCACAACACATTTTTCTTACAATTTTATTTTAATTTCTGTGTCTTTATTTTAGCTTTCTTACACATTTATTTTCATTTATGAGCCTTTATTTCAGTTTTCTTACAAGTCTTTATTTCAATTTTCTTAAAAGTTTAATTTTCATGAAATTGTATATTTTTTTCTATTTTTCTACCATAGTTTTATAGTTGAACACAGATTCATCCCAATGGGAGATTGGATTGAAAACAATTTCCCCAAAACAGAATTGCAAACAATCTCTACAAGAGGTTAATAGTTGAACACAGATTCATCCCAATGGGAGATTGAATTCAAAACAATTTCCCCAAAATAGAATTGCAAACAATCTCTACAAGAGGTTAATAGTTGAACACAGATTCATCCCAATGGGAGATTGAATTCAAGACAACATTAATTATTGAATTCAAGACATTGTAAAACATTAATTGTTGCAACACAACGACAAGAGGGTTGTTTATTTAAAAAATAATAAACAGGATAGTAGAACCATAGGCTGAGTTTATGACAAAAGGAACTCAAATAATGCACCTCAAATTGAATGCCTCCCACAAAGTAGAGTGCCATGAATTACTAGACCAGAATTGACGTTGTTGTGCAAAATAATAAACAATATAATGATATTCTTTGAGTGAACCTATTTTTTTATAACCAAGCATTGCGATTTTTTTATAAGGAAGCATTGCAATTGAAACTAAAACATATTATAGATTTCATAAATTCAACACCTCAATCACTGAGTTTTGGCCACAATTTGTAACATTTGATGGATTCAAAAAATTTAGAGTCCCTTGGCAAATAGTCACATTGATTAGTTGAACTAGTAAAGAGCAATGTCTCTTAATAGGTTTATGGAGGTTCAAATCTCATGGTGTAAATGTCAAACATGCAAAGATATTTCTGTAATGGTACTGTAGAAATTTGCTGAATAATGATTAATTATCCACCGAGACTATCCTGATCACATACAATTCGAATTTATATGCAACACATAATCTCTTCCACCCAGATCATCAAACATGCGGAAATAAAATCAAGCGATAACACATCAAATCATCATACACATTAACACAGTATGTATGGGGAAAGCTTATAGCTGAAAACCCCACAGCTATTGTGTATATTATAATGGAGAAATCATGTAACAAACTCAGTACAATACTCCTCACAAGTACTCGGTACTTTCTCATGAAGTTACACACAAACTAGCTCAGTTTTGAACAGGTTACTGGTTCAAAACTCACCGCCAATTGCCTTGCCTCTATTGCGCAATCCAGGCCTGTCTATATAGAGATCCAAGGTTTGAATCTCCTTGGCTTGACAACGCAATCATCATGGGCAATTCCTCCAAGTGTGGTGCAAATCTCATGCACAACTGATGTCGCCACTGATAGCTAACTCCACCCTTTCATCTTCCTCTTTCACTGGTCTCCACTGAACTGATCATGCACTGTAGTGAACTGATGTGTTCTTGAGTTGAATAATGAGTTACTAATTAATGAATTAAATAATATTTAATTCACTCCACTCATAAATAATTTATTATCTAGTTAAACTAATCTCAACTAGTTCAACTAAAATAAACATAACACAACTCCACTAGCTGTCTCATTAACTCCACCAAACTTCTGCCACTGAAGTCCTAACTGAAGTCAACCATGCATGATGCCATCAAACCCTTGGGAATAGCGTAATTCCTCTGTCAGATGCATGAGCCACTTTTGTAGCTCGAACTGAAGTGCTTCAAGAGAGTAAACTGTTGTTTAGAGTCCAAATATTATTAAGGGTAAATAATATTTGACTTCCCTATTTTTAGGATAGGCAGTCTAAAAATAGACATCGACCTATCGACCTATAGGTCACAAACATAGAGTCCCATCTATTTTTACCAACATGACCAATACTCCAAGAATAACATACTGCAACCCCTGGACCATGCTCCATATGTCTAAAAATAGACATAGTCTAAAAATAGACTTTGCGCCAAAATTTGCTTGCGGGCCCACTTAGTGAAGGCGAATTCATTTCACTAAGCTCCATCATTTTGCTGCATTTTCAACACTCCCTCTCAGCAAGATATGGATTATCTGCAACCCCTATCCTGCCTCTGTGGAATTCGAACTTGCTCCTGGTGAGCGCCTTCGTCAAGATGTCGGCATCCTGATCCTCCGTGGGAACATATGAAAGCATCATGATTCTCCGCTGAACACAATCTCTGATATGATGGTACTTGATGTCGATGTGTTTGGACCTATCATGAAATACTGGATTAGCCGAGAGCTTGATGCAGCTCTGGTTATCACAGTAGATCACTGTAGGCTCCAAATGCAACCTGAACAAACCTGCGAGAATCTTCCTCATCCAAATAGCCTCACATGCAGCCAAACTTGCTGCCATGTACTCGGCCTCTGCTGAACTGAGTGCCACGGATCTCTGCTTCCTGCTGTACCAGGAAACTGCTGTCGACCCAATGCTAAAAACTCCTCCAGATGTGCTCTTCCGGTCCGTTGGGCTCCCTGCCCAATCTGCATCGGTGAAGCCAGAAAGCTTCACTCCATCCTCCTGTCTGTACCACAGACCATATCCCGATGTGCCACTAAGATAACGCAATACATGCTTGCCTGCCTTCCAAAAGAGCTTGGTAGGCTTAACCATAGCTTGCAAAAGCTGGTTAACAACATAGCATATATCGGGTCGTGTATTGACCGGATACATAAGCGACCCCACCAACTGTCGATAGACAGTGGCATCCACTACCTCCGCTGAAGTAGCATCCTCCTTCCTCCAACCACCAGGAAGAGGAGTGTCAACAGGCTTGCAGCCTTGCATGTTGAACCTCTCTAGAATCTCCCGGGCATACTTGCCCTGAGAAACAAATAGTCCTCCGCTGCGCTGCCAAATCTCCAATCCCAGGAAATAATGAAGGATGCCCAAGTCCTTCATCTCAAACTCTCGTGCAAGATCCTCCTTGCATGAAAGTATCAACTTCTCATCGCCAGTCAAAATCAGATCATCTACATACAGTATGATGATCAACAGCTTCCCCTCCACCACAATCTGGTACAGGTTTGGATCTGCCTCACTCTTGGAGAATCCAAGCCGGTGAAGTAGCTGTCTATCCGAGTGTACCAAGCACGAGGTGCTTGCTTCAGCCCGTACAGTGCTCTCTTGAGTCGGCACACATGCGACTCACTACTGAAGATCTCAAAACCTTCAGGCTGCTCTATGTACACCTCCTCCTCAATAACTCCATTGAGGAACGCAGTCTTCACATCCATCTGATGAATGTGCCACCCCATCTGCGCTGAGAGAGCAAGGATCGTCCGTATGGAAGAGTACCTTGCGGCAGGTGCAAAAGTCTCCTCATAGTCAATCCCCTCGATCTGTGAGAAGCCACGGGCGACAAATCTCGCCTTGTACTTCTCCACACTCCCGTCAGCCGCCTACTTCACCTTGTAGATCCATCGCGAACCTACAACTGATTTCCCAACCGGTCTTGGGACAATCTCCCATGCACTGTTCCTGATGATCGAATCATATTCTTCGATCATGGCATCAGCCCATGCGGGTTCCTCCACAGCTTCCTCAAAAGAGGATGGCTCTGTCACAACACATTGACTCATAAGAGCCATGTATCCAGTGTACCGATCCGGTGACTGTCTCTGTCTGCGCTGTGCTGTAGGTGGTCCTACAACCTTCTCTGCATCTCGAGCCAGTCGCTCAGCTTATGTAGTGCGCATGCACCCTCTGATGGTTGGCGCTGCCTGGGTGGTTTCTTCCACCTCCTGAACCTCCTCTTGTGGCTGATCCACATCCGGAAGCTCCTCCTTAGGAACTAACAGCTCCTCATCTGCATGCGAGTGTAGCTCCCTCTCAAGCGAACACTGCATGGCTTTCTCCTCCTGAAATTTTATATCCCGTCGCACAACAGTCTTGCGACTGTCTGGCACATACACTCGATAGTTATGAGGTGTATCAGTGTACCCCACAAATATTCCAACTTCAGCAGTTGGATCCGGCTTCCTTCTCGCATCCTTCGTCACATGCATGTAGACAGGAGATCCGAAAATCCGCAAATGGGAAATATCAGGCCTCTTGCCAGAATAAGCCTCCTCTGGTGTACTCATGCCGAGAACCTTGTGAGGACAACGGTTCTGCACATACACTACTGTATTGCATGCCTCAGCCCACAAGTGAAGGGGTAGGCCCTGATCATGCAACATCGCCCGTGCAGCACCCACGATCGTTCTGTTCTTCCGCTCAGCCACCCCGTTCTGCTGTGGGTTATGGGGTGCGATGATCTCTCTCCGAATCCCTTCTGCGCTGCAGAACTCCTTGAATTCAGCCGAGATGAATTCACCACCGTTATCACTCCTTAGAGCAATCACCTTCTTTCCCGACTCCTTCTCGACCAGTGCTTTAAACTCACAGAACTTCGCGAATGTATCGCTCTTCTTCGACATGAAGAAGATCCAGCACTTTCGAGAGAAATCATCAACAAAGATCACATAATACCTGTGCTTTGCTGTCGAAGCAACTGAGAAAGGAACACACACGTCTGTGTGAACTCTCTCAAGGATCGTCGTGGCGCGACTATCCTTCTCGTGAAGGTGGCTTTCACATACTTCCCTAAAGTACACCCCTTGCACTGATCTGACTGCGCAAGGGTGCCCTTAGGAAGCCCAGTAGAAATCTGCTGCAGAATCTTCAAAGCTCCATGGTGAAGGTGGCCCAATCTCCTGTGCCACAGTTCGCCCTCATCATCCCGACTCACCACTTCTCCCGCTTTGCATGCCATAGCTGCGCAGCCATCTACCTGCAACTGATAAAGGTTCTTGGTCTGAACCCCTATCTTCTGGGTCTCTCCAGTAGTCTTACTGCGTAGGAAGGCTTTTCCTTCACTGAAGACCACATCATACCCCTTATCCTCCAACATCGCCACAGAGATCAAGTTCTTCTTCAATCCAGGTACATGCATGACATCCCTCTGAAAGGATATGGTACCGATACCAGTTGCACTGTATCTACCATCATCGCCCATCTCGATGTGCACACCCAAATCTTTGTCCTCCAGATCTGAGAACAACTCCCGATCTCCCGTCATATGAAATGACGCACCGTTGTCCAAGAACCACACCAATCCCATCACACTTGAAACCAAGCATGCGATCAGTGAAAATTCAAGCTCAAACTGTGAAGCCAAAGCTTCTCCATCTGCAGATCTTCCCGCTTGCTTGTTCTTCTTCTTCTTTGGACAATTGGTAGCATAATGTCCGTGATCATGGAAGTGAAAACACTTCACTTTCGCCATATCCTGCTTCTTGCCCTTTGCACCAGAATGAGAGGTTTTCTTACCCTTCCCCTTCTTTGCTTTGGCCACCAAAGCGTAGTTTTCTTCATCAGCTCCCTTTGATGAAGATCCATCTCAAGTAGTCCTCCTTATCTCCTCCTACATGAGATCCGCCCAAAGGCGCTCCCATCCCGGCAGCTTCTCCCGACCATTGACACTATCTTGATATGAGTGCCAAGCCTTCGGAAGACCAAGGAGAGCCAGGTCGACCATGTCCTCGTCTTCGACAGTCACCCCCACACTTCCCGGCTCATCTCTGCACTGAGTGAACTTCGTGAGGTATTTGGCGATACTGTCGCCTTTCTCCATCTTGATGTTCCTGAGCTTATCTTTGAGCGCCGGCTTCCTTTGGTCGCTCTTACTCTGGAATAGATCCGTCAAATATTTCCACATTAAATATGGAGAAGCCTTTCCATGCAGGCTGGATACAATATGATCCTTGACGCCCTCCAACAGGATCCTTCGACACTTCGCCATCTTCTTTTGCCATGCATCGACTTCAGCAGGATCAGTGGGCTTTTGAACATCCGTATCTACGAACTCCTTGAGACCATTATCTTCTAATACTGCTTCCATGCGATCCTTCCATGCAACATAATTCGAACTGCCTTCAAGAGCATATTCAAGTCGCAAACCGTTGAAAGACATTTTCAACACTGGCACCAAGAAAACAAAACTGCTGCAAAATTCGAATTCCACCTCAAAGCTCAACCGCTCTAGATCTGTGAGAACAAATTATTTCTAGCATAGAGATTGACTGCAAGGGGCATTTACCAGACCTTTCACTTTTCGAAGAAAGATGAATCCGGAGACTACCTGGCCCGCATGCAGACTCTATCTACCGAAATAATTTTGTAATCATTGTGATGATCAATCTCTGCCTCAATAGCTCCGATACCATGTAGAAATTTTCTGAATAATGATTAATTATCCACCGAGACTATCTTGATCACATACAATTTGAATTCATATGCAACACATAATCTCTTCCACTCAGATCATCACACATGCGGAAAATAAAACAAGCGATAACACATCAAATCATCATACACATTAACACAGTATGTATGGGGAAAGATTATAGCTGAAAACCCCGCAGCTATTATGTATATTATAATGGAGAAATCATGTAACAAACTCAGTACAATACTCCTCACAAGTACTCAGTACTTTCTCATGAAGTTACACACAATCTAGCTCAGTTTTGAACAGGTTACTAGTTCAAAACTCACCGCCAATTGCCTTGCCTCTATTGCGTGTTTCAATGCTATGGGATGGCCTCTTTATATAGATAAACCACCAGCCTGAACTGTGCAATCCTCATGGGCTTACTCCACCTATCTGTGTGTTGCAAATAGCAACAGTATAGTCACAACTGATAGCTAACTCCACCTTTTCATCTACCTCTTTCACTGGTCTCCACTGAACTGATCATGCACTGTAGTGAACTGATGTGTTCTTGAGTTGAATAATGAGTTACTAATTAATGAATTAAATAATATTTAATTCGCTCCACTCATAACTAATTGATTAGCTAGTTAAACTAATCTCAATTAGTTCAACTAAAATAAACAGAACACAACTCCACTAGCTGTCTCATTAACTCCACCAAACTTCTGCCACTGAAGTCCTAACTGAAGTCAACCATGCATGATGCCATCAAACCCTTGGGAATAGCGTAATTCCTCTGTCAGATGCATGAGCCACTTTTGTAGCTCGAACTGAAGTGCTCCAAGAGAGTAAACTAAAGTTTATAGTCTAAATATTATTAAGGGTAAATAATATTTGACTTCCCTATTTTTAGGAGAGGCAATCTAAAAATAGACTTCGACCTCTTCGACCTATAGGTCACAAAAATAGAGTCCCATCTATTTTTACCAACATGACCAATGCTCAAAGAATCTCATACTGGAATTCCCGAACCATGCTCCATATGTCTAAAAATAGACTTTGTGCCAGAATTCGCCTGCGAGCCCACTTAGTGAAGGCGACTTCATTTCACTAAGCTCCATCATCTTGCTGCATTTTCAACAGGTACAAGGGTTTGTGCATTGCTAATATTATTGGAGGAGAGACAACATTTTAAAATCCAAGGATTTTACACCAGTTCCCCTAACATTTGAACATGTTTCTAACTTAGGATTCAAAACCTAAATGACATTTTAAAATCCAAGGATTTTGCACCAGTTTCCCTAACATTTGAACATGTTTCTAACTTAGGATTCAAAACCTAAATGACAATATCCAGATCCTATAACTAGAAATGGATCCCTGAATAGAATTCAGGGAATCCTAAAGAGTGGGTATGGATCACCAATTCCCTGATTCCATGATGATTCAGATTTGGGTAAAGGGCTAGGAATGATGAATTCAGTAACTATGATCAGAATGTTTTGTATTCAAAAAATATAAAGGTAGTGCACAATGGAACTTACCCAATCATTTGAACATTCAACTATAGATGAAAAAAACATAACAAATAATAAGACTTGTTTATAGTTGAACACATATTCATCCCAATGCCTATGCCTAGGCAAGTTTCAATGTTTTAAAGAGAGTGTGTATGTTAAATTTCCCCAAAATAGAATTGCAAACAATCTCTACAAGAGGTTTATAGTGAACATGTTATGTAAGATGCTAAGTGAACATGTTATTTAAGATGCTAATTTATTTGGGTGAATAAGGAAGCATTGCAATTGAAACTAAAACATATTATAGATTTCATAAATTCAACACCTCAATCCCTGAGTTTTGGCCACAGTTTGTAACATTTGATGGATTCAAAAATTTAGAGTCATAGTGCACAATGGAACTTCCCCAATCATTTGAACTTACCCAATTTAGCTTCAGGGTACAAAATGACTTCAAATGACACAAAGATCAGATTGGAATTCAAACTTACCCAATCATTTGAACCTACCCAATTCAACTTCAGGGTACAAAATGACTTCAAATGACACAAATATTAGACAAAGATCGAGATTAGAAGCTGGAAACAAATAACCAAAAACAAAACATGAGTAGCTAAGCATAGAAGCCTGTGGAAAATATCTCAGTAGTTGAGCATAGAAGTTGTAGCATTTGAATTTAACATATCTATCTGCAATAGTTGAAAATAGAAGCTGTAGCATTTGAAGTTAACATATCTATCTGCAATAGCTGAGCATAGAAGTTGTATTCTTTGTATGAAAGCATTTTTTTCAATTATTCTTAACTAAATGCATGCAATAATACACAAAATAATTGTAAATTGTTATAAATTGTTATAAATGGGAAGAGATGATGTTACCAGTGATTTTTGGCTTGTATGAAAGCATTCTTTTCAATTGTTTTTAACTAAATGCATGCAATATTTTTGTAGGTAGTTTCATCCATGGCAAGAGTGAGTTATGTAGCTCGTACAAGGAGAAGTGGCAGAAGAGTGACCAGGGTTGCCCAGCTGCAATGCACTTCATCAGATGAAGAAAGAACAAGTGATTTCAATGTTAACAATGATCCAAGAAATGTTGTTGAGGATGACCATGTGGTTGAAGCTGATGTTGTGGCACCATAAGTCATAGAGCCATCGTCAACCACAGTCCAAGGTGCAACTTCAACTAAAAAGATCAGCGCTATAAGAGGTTCGACAAAAGAAGAAATTTTAGCTGCAATTGAAAATATAGAGTTCAATGGATATTCTGTTTAGGCATCTGCAAAGAAGCATAGTATTCCTCCTTCATCAATACATTATTGGATAAATGGGCTCACTCACACCAAACGTAGAGGACATTTTATAGTTATGACTGAAGAGGAGGAGGGCGAGGTGGTTGAGTGGTGTAAATAAATGGCCCAATTGGGACATGGGCTAGAGTTGATACAACTCAAATCCATAGTTGCTCAAATCTGTCAAGGGAGGCCAAACCCATTCAAAGATGGGTTTCCTAGTAAATCATGGTGGTTTGGGTTTAAAAAAAGGTATCCAGACCTTGTATTGTGTACAGCTGAGGGCCTTGATAGAGACAGAGCATTAAATTTGCGTCCTGTAGTTATATGTAAGTTCTATGACACTCTTTCTAGTGCATACGATAAACATTCTTATGGTGCAGACCGTATATGGAACTGTGATGAAACAAGTTTATAGGCAGGAAAGAATTGTGGCATGAGGGTAATTGCCAAGGGAGGTAGTCGAAACGTGCCAAAGATTTTGCCTAAGAGCAGGGAGTGGATAACCATTTTATGTTTTTTCAATGCAATTGGTGCTTTAATCCCAGGATTTTATCTATTCAAAGGTAAAAATCAGTTGAAAAATTATATACAAAACTATGAACCTAGAGCATGCATGGATGCACATCCCCATGCATGGATGACTAATGAATTTTTTTAAATTGGATTTGTCACTTTGCTGCATCTGTGCCAGGTGGTGTCTCACCTAATAATAGACACCTATTGATATTAGATGGCCATGGAAGCCACATGGCTGTACAAACAATTGAGGAAGCAAACAATTTGGGCATTGACCTTTTAACATTGCCTGCTCATACCACTCACAAATTGCAACCCTTTGATGTTAGTGTGTTTGGCCCTTTCAATAACTATTTCAGGTCAGAACATGTTGCATGGATGGCAAAGAATCCAGGGGTTGAGGTGAAAAGGTTCGAGTTAGCAGAGCTTGCAAGTAAGGCTTTTAAAAGGTCTCTGACACCATCAAATCATTAGGGGAATTTTGAGGTCTAAAATGGGCCTCCTAAGGAAATTATAAAATAATAGTGGAAATAGTAAAATAAGATTTGATTATATTATCAAAATTTGGAGGCAAAAATGAAAAAACTACTTTTTCAACTTGTATTTTCAACTTATCTCCCAAATTTGTTACTCAAATTTCAAGCAGGAGTACTCATTGAATCGAAAATTTAGTTCCTCATCCAAGGAGTACCTATGTTGCATACTTTCGATGGATCCTACTACACAAAAAATGAGAAATACATGAAAAACGTTATTGCAATCACATTTTTTCATGTATTTCTCATTTTTCGTGTAGCAGGGTCCATCAAAAGTATGTAACATGGGTACTCCTTAGATGAGGAATTAAATTTTGCATCCAACGAGTACTCCGGCTTGAAATTTGAGTAAAAGCTTTGGGAGATAAGTTGAAAATATGAGTTGAAAAAATAGTTTTATTATTTTATTACTTTTTAATATTTTTACCATTTTACTTAAAAAATGATGAATCATCCCCCATGGTTGACATCATCATCTTGAATCCTATTGGTTCTTATAAAGTTTATTTTGGTTATACATTTTTCTTAGGAGGCCCATTTTAGACCCCAAAATTCCCCTAATGATCAAGGTTGGCTTTAGGAGGACAGGAATATGACCACTAAATTATGATGCTCTTATGCATGATACTGCTTGTAGCCAAGCTTTCCATGTGGATGGTCAGGAAGAAGAGCATGAAGTGCAAGAATAAGTACATGAACATGTTGATGTGGTTGCAGCTGATAATATAATTTCTCTCTCTCAAGAACAACTATATGTTGATGATGATGAGCAAATATGTGAAACACAATATATCTGTCAAGAAATTGATATCAACATGGAGGTTTTTCTACCGACTGAAGTAGATGGAACTCTTGCTACTAATATTTTTAATCAAACTATTGAACATGCAGTTGACAATGCAGATTTTGTTGAAAATGAATTTGTTGATATTGTTAATGCAAATGTAGTTGAAAATGAAATTTCTAATATTGTTAATGACAATAAAAATTACCAATTGACATTTCCTAGCCAAGTAAACCCACCATCATGGCTAGCAGAAGCCATGATTAATTTGAATGAACACAGTGTCTCAAGAACCAATGAATAAAGCATGAACATGCCTTCACAACTAGCTGAATTGAACAGTGAAATTGTTCATTTTTTTGTGGACAATAGATCAATGGAAGAAGATGGAGGACATAATGAGGCACTAGATGAAGAAAACAATATATTTCAATCAAGTGCAACGGATACTGAAGTGCTAAGCAATGACATGCAGGTGAAAGGGAGGGAGAAGTTACTTGGGCGGTTCCTAAAGCTACCAATAGAAATAGTGTCAATGAAAAAGAATCAAGGAGCACCCGGTAGTCTTCGTTTGGGGCGAAGTTCACAATTACTCACCTCAGAAGACTATATAAAACTCCTAGTTGAGTTTGAAAAGAAAAAAATGGAAATTCAAGAATTAAAAAAAAAAAGAAAAAAGAAAAAAAAAAGGATCAAGCCAAGGAGAAGAAGACAGCAAGGGCTATTGCAACACAACGTCGAGCATATGAAAGGCTTGAAAGAGAGAGAGCAAGGCAAGAGAAGGAGCAACAAAAAAAAATATCAAGACAGGAAAAGGAAGCAAGGAAGGCTAAACAAATGCTTGGAAGGCAACAAGGATTGACTGATATGGTTGACATAAATGCAAGCACAATTGATGAGAATGAAACCAGGGACATGTCCAACGCATTGGAAAATATTGCAAATAATACAACATTATTCCAAGACCTCATAAACATTCAAGTGCCTCACTATCAAAATGGGGGTTTACCCACTTGCCTTATTCCTACCACAGGAGGTGTGAATTCAATGTATGCTCATCACACACCTCCACTTAGGCTCATCGCACACCTCCACTTAGCGCAAGTGTGAGGTATGGGTACTCAATTCCTCCATGGTTGGAAGGGACAAATTGGTCTCAATTATATGGCAGAAATCAACCACAACCTAATCAAACCTTCTTAGGAAGGCCAACCTACTTGGCTCAATCAGGAAACTCAAGGTTTGGCACTGAAGATTCTAAAGGCCATAAAGAATAGGGGTGTTATATGTTTTTGGTTGTAACCACATTGTGATGTGGATTTTTGGATGGACTATATGTTTGGACTCTTATATATTAATAGATCTCATATTTCCTTTCTACTACACTGAGTAGAATTTAAATGTTTTCATCATACTTCACAAACCATATCTCACATATCTATCCACACACAACATGCTGCAAAGCGTACCTCTTTATACTAGTTCTGTTAGTTATTATTAATTGTATGTTGTTAGTTTTTCCTGAACACATAGGATGACATCACTACACACTACATAACTCAGCTAACAACACAGAACACATAGCTCCCTGTTACATGTAACACTATGCCATAAATTTTTGCAAAAAAAATAATGTCAGCATACAAAATGGCAACATATAACCCTTCAATAAACTCTGTTAACATACTTTATCACATTGTCCATTCAATTCTCTGCTAAAATCATATCATATCAATTCAAATTAGTGTTGGCTAAGACTTTAAACTTGAAGGCTACGAACAAATAAATAATAGGACCTTGAAGATCAACGCACCAATGCAGCAATGACCTTGCCTGAATCAAGAATATTACACTTCAACATTATTGATGAGTTAATCTTTGAAGACACATTGTAAAAATCAAAAGTATAAATTAAAATTTTTCCTCAATCTTCACTGAAGAAAAGCCTTGAAAGCCTTCATGATTGAAGAAACTTGTTCCTTGACTCTTATAAGCAACCAAACCCTATAGTAGGCATGACTTAATGGAAGAGAAATCTGTACAAGGCATTGGATTTCTCAGCTATCGAAGGAGCCTCACATGACATGCCTAAAAAAGACAGTAAATGGCTTCCCAAATTTTTAGGGAACAATGTACAACAGCTAGGAACACATTGAAAAATTCCAGGATGTGTGGGAAGAGCATGCATTAAAAGACAACCCTGAAGATCAGTGATGAAACATTTTCCCCTTTCATGAGAAGAAGTTAGAATGCGGTTCAATAACCTTGATGATAGTGGCATCAAGACTAGTAATTGTTTTAGAGATGCATTCATGGAACAATAGGATGTAAAAAAAGGTGGAAGACTTCTAACTAATGAACTCCATGAAATAAATTCAAAAAGAGAATGGAACAGTAAGGGAGTTCAATTTCAGATTCCAAAGTTCTTGAATAAGCTACCACAATAATCATTGTTGGAAGAGCATGAATTAAAATCAGTGAGTATCACTATTTTCAGGACATTGCCCATAATCTAAAATATTGTGTGGGTCTCTGTTCAATTCCCATAGAGTTAGGTGCACTAAGTCGCCACAAGATTTACAATGGATACAATGATCAGAATTTAAATCGAAATGGGGGAAGTGTCAGTAGCTTCACAAGAGTTTATTTCCCATGAGAAAAAGAGAGGAATCGTCAGATTAGCCAAAGGAATACATACCCATCAAAGAAGCCTCCAACATATGGGTTTTCAAAAGAATCTAGTCAGTTGGAGTTACTGCACCCAATGCACCAATGACCTTGAAGATCAATGCACCAATGCAGCAATGACCTTGCCCGAATTAAGAAGATTACACTTCAACATTATTGATGAGTTAATCTTTGAAGATACATTGTAAAAATCTCATTTGGTAATTAAAAAAGTTTCTCAATCTTCACTGAAGAAAAGGTTATTCATTGACTCTTATAAGCAACCAAACCCTAAACCCACAGATAACCAGTAAAAAATATAACACATATAAGAGCTAAATTCCACCGAACACATATAAACCCACAAAAGGCTTTTCATTGACTCTTATAAGTAACCAAACCCTAAACCCATAGATAACCAGTCAAACATAAAACACATATAAGAGGTAAATTCCACCGAACACATATAAACCCACAAAAGGCTATTCATTGACTCTTACAAGCAACCAAACCCTAAACCCATAGATAACCAGTCAAACATATAACACATATAAGAGCTAAATTCCACCGAACACATATAAACCCACAGATAAACCTATAATTGCCCACAGATATATGTAAAACATGTTAAATTCCACCGATAAAACAACAAGAAGAGCTAAATTCCACCGAACACATATAAACCCACAGATATATGTAAAACATGTTAAATTCCACTGAAAAACAGCAAGAAGAGCTAAATTCCACCGAACACATATAAACCCACAGATATGTGTAAAACATGTTAAATTCCACTGAAAAACAGCATGAGAAACTAAATTCCACCGAACACATATAAACCCACAGATAAACCCATAACTGCCCATAGATAGACCCACAGATATATGTAAAACATGTTAAATTCCACCGAAAAAACAACAAGAAGAGCTAAATTCCACCGAACAAAGATTGAAAGTGTTAAAAAACACAGAGAATAAGTGTTAAAAAACACAGAGAATGTTGGTAGGACTGTGAATCCTACCAAAAGTCGTCGAGAAGTGTAGAGGTTGCAGAGCGCCGCCGCCGAGAAGTGCAAAGGTTGCAGAAGCCACCACAATGCCGCCCCAAACCTCTCCAATGCCAACCATGGAAGAAAAGACCTGCAAAAAACAACAAAATTAAAATTTTATAAACCAAAATGGCATAAACAGAGTTAAAATGAAAGAATTCCAGAGGTTGATGACAAACCTTGAAGATTTCGAGAGGTTGATGCCAAACCCTAAAGAATTTGACCAAACAGAACAAACAAACCCAAACCCTGGCGGACAACAATGGATATCCTGGCGGTCCAGCATCAGAGCAATGGCAAACACAATGGCGGACTTCGCATACAAGAACAGGAACAGGCGACAACCATCAATGTTCAGAAACTGACAAGCCTTCAAACCTAACAACACAATAATGGAGGAACCGACGAACATGTTCACGAACTGGCAGAAACAAGAAACCAACAATGGCGGGCAATGAAGCAACGTACAATATTCAAGATTAGCGGATAGGTCGCGCAGGTTCTGGAACTCGCAGCCACCACCAGCAGTGGAGCCGAACGGCCACACTCCGGGCTCATGCAACAACGAATAGGCGTAAATGGTCATCATCAATAAACCTCCATACCAAATCCTAAATCTATGCCATTTAATTTCATTTAAGGTTGTCACCAACCGTGACACGTGGCCAATTGAATTGGGCAAGTGTCGTACAATGTCCACGTTTCTTAACATGTCAGCGACTAAAGTGGAAGGGAGGGCACCCAACAACTCGTGTTCCTCCCCTATCATTTTGAAAAAATTATGTATATATCATGGAAAAGTTAAATTTTTATGGTCAAAACGTTTATTTGATGCTATATATACTCTCTTTAGCATTCAAAACTACAATTTAAACAATGAAAAATAACACATTGTAGTTAAATGAATCTGTAAATTCTAAAATAAAATAAATTTATTCTAATTAAAATAATTTAATAAATCACCAATTACAATAAAAATAAATAAATTTTTTTAAATATACACCATTTTTCAAATTTAACCTATTAAATATTTAATCCCTCTGTATTTAACAAAATTTAAATTAAAATAAATTTATTATAATTAAAATATTTTAATAAATCTCCGATCACAATAAATCCTGTCTAAAAATATAATAAAGTTTAACGTATTTTTTTTTTTTAATTATAAAAAAATTACGTTTTGCATTATTAAAAAAACCTAATCTGTAATTTCTGAAGTTATTTCGCAGGGAGAGAAAATGAGAGCAACTGGAGGGCAGCTACTCCTCACGCAAATCTGGACTCTCACAACTGCCCTTTTTCAACGCTTTCCCTTTGCAGTCCGTGATTTTGTATGGTGCTCACACCATTTTGTTTCTTTAGGGTTTTCGATTTCATCAACACTCTCGCTCTGCTCGCCACCAATATGATGATGAGGAAAACCATGGTCTCCTTCTGGAAGAACATCTCGCCCACCATGGTCTCCATCCTTCCACACTTCTTTTCCACTTCCAATGTCACTGCAGACATGCGCATTACAACTCTCTGTCGGACCAACAGGCTTCATGAGGCAGTGGAAACCCTGAAGCATCTTCTTTTACATAAATCCGAGCCCAACCCCACTATCATTACCTGCAGTCTTTTGTTGAGTAGTCTTGTCCGACGGAATCAACCTAAATTAGCATTGTCTCTTTACAGACTTATGGTTGAAGCAGACATTGTACCGAATCTCATAACTTTGAGCATTGTGATCAATTGTTATTGTCAAATGGGAAGAATGGATTACGCCGTCAAGGTGTTTGAAGGTTTAGAAACACATGGGTATGTTCCAGATGTTGTGACCTTTTGTACCCTCATCAAAGGGTTTTGCAGGGTGGGCAACATAGAGGACGCTGTCAAACTTTTCAAACAAATGGTGGGCAAACGACATGTTCCCGATCTTATTACATATAATACCCTAATAGATGGGCTCTGCAAGACGGGAAAAACCCAGGAGGCTTTCGGGTTGTTGGCTGTAATGCTGCAAAAGGGTAATGAGCCTGACACAGTCACGTTTAACATCCTCATGGATCGACTATGTAAAGAAGGTAAGCTCCAAGAGGCCAACA
This sequence comes from Pinus albicaulis, assembly GCA_034641835.2. Lineage (NCBI taxonomy): Eukaryota > Viridiplantae > Streptophyta > Pinopsida > Pinales > Pinaceae > Pinus > Pinus albicaulis. The sequence continues at coordinate 195,915,404 of CM076578.1, read as the reverse complement.
AACTACTGTCTCACATGTTAAAAGAAGGGCATAAGCCCACTGTTATTACATTTACTGCTTTGATGGACGGCTTTTGCAAAGAATGCAGGATGGACGAGGCTAGGAAGCTCTTCAATATAATGTCCAGCCAAAACATATACCCCAATGTTGTCACTTACAATGCACTTATTTATGGTTGGTGTAAGGAGGGCGACTTGAAAGAGTCCACAAAGCTCTTCTATGAAATGCTCAACAAAAGCATATCCCCTAATGTAATTACATACAGTACACTTATTGATGGTTTATGTAAAAAAGGTGGGTTGGAGGAGGCTACGAATCTTTTTCATAAAATGTCCGACAAAAAACATATGCCCTGATGTAATTATATACAGTGTGCTTATTGATGGTTTCTGTAAGGAAGGCAAGTTGAATCTGGCTATGAAGCTATTCCATGAAATGCTTAACAAAAACATATGCCCCGATGTCGTAACATACAATGCACTTATTGATGGTTTTTGTAAGGAACGGCAATGGCAGGAGGCCACCAAGGTGCTTCGTGAGATGCTCGACAAGGGACACACTCCAAATGTTATCACATACAATGTTTTTATTGATGGTTGTTGCAAAGAAGGTAAGCTTCAAGAAGCTCTCCAGTGGTTAGATGTTATGGTGCAAACAGGCCATCAGCCTAATGAATTCACATACAGTACACTCATAAATGGGTTTTGCAAGGTGGGTAATCTGGAGAAGGCCAAAGAAATTTTTCTGGAAATGTCTGAGAAAGGTTGCAAGCCTAACCTCGTTAGTTATAATACGTTGATAGATGGACTCTGCAAGCATTGCAAGATAAATGAAGCTCTCCCGTTGTTAGATGTTATGGTGCAAACAGGCCATCAGCCTGATAAATTCACATACAGTACACTCATAAGTGGGTTTTGCAAGGTGGGTAATCTGGAGAAGGCCAAGGAGGTTATTCGAGAAATGTTTGACAAAGGTTGCAAGCCTGACCTCGTTAGCTATAATACATTGATAGATGGACTCTGCAAGCATTTCAAGATAAATGAAGCTCAACAAATATTCTATGAGATGTCAAAACAGCGTTTGAGTCCTGACCTCGTTAGCTATAATACATTGATAGATGGACTCTGCAAGCATTTCAAGATAAATGAAGCTCAACAAATATTCTATGAGATGTCAAAACAGGGTTTGAGTCCTGATGTTGTGACATACAACACATTGATCGGTGGATTCTGCAAAGTGGGCAATTCTAAGGAGGCAATAAAGTTCTTTAAGCTGATGATAGATAACGGTAGTGTCCCTGATGAGATCACATATGCGACCCTCATGGATGGACTATGCAAGGAATGCACGCCCAAAGAAGCCAACAGTCTATTGCAAGAGATCTTACTAAACGTTTGATACTAGAGGTATGACATATTCACCAGTAAATAACAGCCTCTATAAAGATATCGCAAAGATATCGCTGAACAGAGGGATCGATTCACGAATTGCAGTAATGAATTGCATAGATGACTTTGGTAACAGGTTTGGTGGTTGAGCTTGATGCAGTGATTTGAGACGGAGTGTGTCGTGGGTTGCACACTCTAATTAAATGGACCAGCAGTTCAGTCTGAAATGTGTTCGGACTAAGTGGTTAGTGTGTTGGAACTTGCAAAGTGCTCACATTAATAACCAAGAATTGGTTTTTGCTAATACGGTTTATGGGTTGTCAATTGGCCATTGACAAGGTATTGCATCTTGCAAAGTGCTCACATTAATCACCAGAATTGCAACTTGGTTTGCCAATATGGTTAGTGGGTTGTCATTGACAATGACAAGGTGGGCATTGCAAATTGCAACAGTGGTAGTGGTGATTCGTGAATCGGGGTATGTTAACACATCTCCTTGACATATAGTGGGCTTGGCCAACTAACAACAACTACTAAGGAATAGCTCATCATACCCCATTTTTGTAATTGAAAAAATCGAGGGAATAGCTCATCATACCCCATTTTTGTTGAAAAAATGAGGAATTTTGTTTATTATAACTTAAAAAAATTCTGTTTCTTGTAACCGAAAAGGGAGCTATCAAAAGACGGCAGCGGTAGTGGTTGTAAGGTATCTTTTCCTTTCGAAAGAAGAACCAGAAGCAATCTGAGACAGGGAGAGAATCTTGGCGAGAAAAGCTTGGAGGGGGTGCCTTATGGCATTCCTCTCCCTCAGTCGTGTAAATATTCCTTTCTGCAAGAAAGTTCAGGTCTGCGTGTGATTTAGTGGGTTGTGTTTGTTATGAGGTGCCTTATTGCCTACAATCTCGATTGGCGTTTTCCTTCAAATTGTCTCAATAATAATTTTCTCTTGCCACGATTGCGATAAAAGGTCTATTTTTAATGCTGTTATTAATACATGATAATAGTTTTTGAGCTCTGATATTTCTCACGAGCATTTGGATTCTTGAATTCTAAGTCTGGCAGACCTTTCATGGGTGACAATAATTTGAGAACTGTTTCATGCCTCTGCTTGTGCATTATAATGCTTGTGACAGTATTTTTAAAATATTATATCTTTGTGAAACCATGTAATTCTCAATCCTGCACTTGATGTTTATATCTTATTCAGTCCTTCCGAATCTTGATGAAGTCGAGTCGCTTTTGGCGACTCATATCAGTTTTGTTGTAGATCAATCCCCTTCCAATTGCATTTCCCTCTAGTCAGCCAGAGATAAACAGGTTTCATTCCCTGTTGTCTTTTTGAGGGTTGGGTTTGTCTAAGTCTATTGACAAAACCCTCATTGGAATGCCAACGTTAGAAGAAATTTACCTTTGCAGAGAGGATTCCTCATACTGGAGACAGAGTATTATTCTGTTCCTGCTTACACTGGATGCTCTGTGATGTTCAAACCCCTTGAGAGCAAGAGGATAGCAGAACATAATGCGGGTTTCAGCTTCTTCCGTTCTGCTCATACAGGTGTGATTGGGTTCCTTGTCTTTGCAGGCCGAAAAAAGGAACGTCATTCATACATTTGTGATTGGGATGCTCATCTTTGGAGGCCTGTGGGCAACTCGAAGTCAAAGTCGAGCATTTGTTGGTTTGAAGAAGGGCTGAAAAACGTTTCTGAGGTACATGCAATAGGATGCTGTAGAAGATTTCCTTTATTACTTCCAACAGAGCTCTCTGGAGTGCTATCGATTCCAGGTCTGGCATTTACAAAAACTGAATCAACTCTAGAAAATGAGGTAACATTCTCTGCATTTTTAAAAAAGAAAGAAAAATTGAACACTCATTTCTGTAATGGCAGAATGTGGATATGTTGTTTTCATGATATTAAGGTAATGATCTGATTCAGCTGATATATTTCCTTACCTTCTTATGCTATCAGTAGTGGTGTGGTGAAGATACTAACGAGTTTTCTTATGCACAGTACTGATGCGTGCAAAGCTCTAATAGTGGTTTCTGGGAAAGTTTCCCAGCAGATCTATTTGTGTGGTTTCTGGGAAAGTTTCCCAGCAGATCTATTTGTACCCCGCTTAGGCTCAGCGCTGATGCGTGCAATGCTCTAATAGTGGTTTCTGGGCAACTTTCCTAGCATATATATTTGTACCAGGAATTGCAGTTACTGTTTTCTCATAATTTGTACTTAAATTTCTCATCTTACATTCATAGTAGGCCTTCGTACTAACTGGAAATTAGCCTTGAATCCCTACAAATTACACCATTTATGTCTTACTGGAGCATTTTTTACGCCCAGATTGATGATTTAATGCACCTGTTTGAGATATTGCATATATGTATCATGTACTCCGGCCCTTTGGAGAGTTTGTGTGACCATGGATTCAACTATGTCTATTCAGATTAAATGTCCTAATTATGCATATGTGGTCATGTGAAGTCATGAAGTTTCAACTTTTCTCCTCCCCGTGGAAATTAACGTTGCAAAGATACAGGCCATGGAGAATGAGTGGATCGTTATAACGAGTTTGAAGCTTTTCCATGAATGTGTAGTAATCCTGTGGATGGTATGCATTGTGAGAATGTGATGAGCTTGAAAAGGTTTCCAAATCAAAAGATAACGCGGCTTGGGATGTGAAGTACAGATTCTTAAGGAGAAGGCCATAATGAAGGGCTTGTCTCCCTCATTATCTGTACCACCGATCCTCTGCATGCATACCAATCAAGATTTTGCTGCTATTTTGTTGAACATATATCTAGCTTGACCGTTGGCAGCAATTCTACATGCACCATCGAAAGCAGCTTCTGCTTGATTTTCAATTCTGGTGGCTGTGGAGTTATCGCACAAGGATTTTCTATTCTGGTAGCTTACACAGGGACGTTTTACATGATATTCTAGTAGTTGACCATAAGCTCCATTTTCATGATATGTGGGATGGCAGACTAGTTAATGCCAGAAAGAATTCATGAAAAGGTCAAAATCTGTGTATAAAGCAGTAGCCATTTGGAGTTCTAATATGTTTTATGATCCAATTTCATCCATCAATTTCAATCTCGTCTTGCTTTGCTCACCCCAATACGTGACCATTGCAGTAGCTGCGTTAATGATGAAGACTGCATTCTCCATATGGTAGAATGTAACACACCCCTTAATCACTCCAATAAGGAGAAGTGGTTACTAAGAAGAACTGATTCAAGGTTCCGCAACATGTTCATCTCACTCATTTCACAACTAATCCTGCATGCAATAAAGCACCATTGGTTAGCAGAGGCTTCATGCCTACTAGTTTAAGACTCTGCAAAACATGCTTGAACCAAATAACAGCAGATGCTCAACACATTTCGATGTTATGTTTTAGGAAAAATGTTTCTTGATGAGAATAGGTTGCCTGTAAATTTCTGAACGTGTTCTATGCTAGATGCAAATAAAAATGGAAGTAAAATGCTGATAGAACATATCAATAGATCGATGGAAGACAAACCAATAATATACTAATTGTTTTAACAAACAGAGATAGAGAATGGAAGACAAACCAATAATATACTAATTGTTTTAACAAACAGAGATAGAGAATGGCGACGATCCGCAGGATGCTTCAACCAGCAAAGTCTCCATTAGGTCAGCCAACCACTTGTGTCACACAACCCCAAACGCTGCACCAAAGGAAGCCTTAACGCTACACCATGAGAAGCCCTAATGCTGCACTTTCCGTGAGAGAAGAGAGTGCCTCCAAAAAAGTGTGTGTAGAAATGACCTCCAAGTCTCCAATATATAAATCCATCTGTGGGGGTGTGTGACACATCTCTTAGGCATGTGGGATAAATCTGGCCGACCTTGCACATGTGGAATAAATTCAAAATACATGTTCTACGCATCGGATCAAGATGATCTTTAGATTGATATTGTACCTCTCCGAAAGAGGAATCCAATAAAAATATTGGCATCATCATTTGAGCAGTACAACATGGAGTTTGGACCTAGTTGCCCAAAATTTAACACTCCCTCTCAACTAGGGAGAACTCCATCCACCTGTGCCATCCAAACATCGTGCGTTATCCCGCCGTAGCTTGCTTTACTTGCTTTTTTATTTCAAACGGTGAGTCACAAAGACATCACTCCCAGCTGACCCGAACTCAGCTCAGAGGTCCGAAACCTCCATAGGACTCAAAGGAGTCTTATACTAACCCGAAGTTAGTTTAACTGACCCGGAGTCAGTTGGAGGTCCGAAACCTCACTAGACTTGTGGTTGGACGCGTGCCATCCTAAACATAGGGAGTACGACAATCTCTGATGCGTTCATCAGTGTTTCTATCGGTCTCTATCCACATTTCCCACCTCATTGGCCAAGATGAGAGGTACTTCCCATGAGTCCGATACTCCATGGGTAGGATGGATACAGGGCATAGATCAAAGATAGGTAAACCAACTCAATATCATCACGGTGGGGCAGAAGCACACCAACAAGGTTCAACAAACCTAGCTCTGTGGTTGCTTATAGCTCCAAGAAGTTATCACCAAAGCCCCCCTAGAGCTCCCAGAGCTCATCGTCCAACAGGACCCTCAACATAGGGTCGTTCCACGATTCCAAGATTCTCACGGAAGGTTAGGAACATGACCTTCCCCAAGGGCTTTGTGAGAATATCTACGGCCTTCTCATCAATTCCTATATGATCGAGCCTTACGACGCCTCGCTGTACCATATCTCAGATAAAATGGTACCAGATATCAATATGCTTGGATCGATCGTCGAACACAGGATTCTCTGACAAACGAATCCCCCTCTGGTTATCATAAAGGATAACGTTGGTATCTAGCACACCCGAACAACTCACTGAAGAGCTTTCACAACCAAATAGCTTCACCACAGGCCATACACACTGCAATGTTTTCAGCCTCAGCGGTGCTCAAAGCCATTGACTTCTGCTTCCTGCTCAAAGCAGAACCAAGAGTGAAACAACATTCAGATGTTCTCTTGCGATCCACCACACTGCCAAACCTTCAAGCCTAGGAAGTAATGCATCGGTCCTAGGTCTTTCATCTCGAACTCGGAAGCTAGCTCCCTCTTACACTAATGAATGAGAGGGTTAGCACATGTCAGGAAGAGATCGTTCACATAGAGAACCAAAATGAGAGGCTTTTCTCTATCAAAGGTTCGGATCAACATTACTTCGAGTGAAGGCCAGCTTCATCAAGTAGCAATCAATCCTCTTGTACCAAGACCTGGGTGCTTGCTTCAACCCATAGGGGGCTTTCTTCATCCTGCATACATGAGAGTCTCTATCCTAGACTTCGAACACTAGAGATTGTTTTACATACACCTCTTCCTTTATCGAACCATGCAGAAAAAGCGATCCTCACATCCATTTGATGAAGACTCCATCCTTGCGTTGCAGCAAGGGCAATAATAGATCGGATGGTAGTATAGCGGGCCACAGGTGCAAATATATCATCATAATCTATGCCTTCCTTGAGATCATAGAAGCACTTTAGCAGTCCTCAGCTTCTTCTATATCTTGACAAAGTAGATGTTGATCTTACTCCCTCCGAGATTGAAAAGATGAGGCATATATGAATATTGTTCATAAAATCACAGACATATCTCAAGGCCATGATCTTCAATTCTTTCTCCAAGGTTGAGTTTAACCTTTTCTTCAAGTACAATTCCATTCTTGTTGATATGAGCTGGTGCAGCATCGCTGCATCTTTGCCCACAGTATGCATTCAATTTTTTTTTATCTCATTCAATATAGCCCAAGATAATCCAAACAATGGAATCTCTCTCATGCAAATTAATTTCCTTTTCGTAACCATATAGTATAAACAAAAAATTTACCCATTAATTTATAAATTTACCTGGGCAAACTTTGGTTTAAAAACCCACTATACCAATAAATCTGGGCCCACGTCTCTGCTCGATTTACCTTGCCAATGATCTATCCGCATCATTTTATATCTTTACACTTTTCCGCCTTTAGTTATTTTAACCACAACTTTAAAATACTAAAATCCTTTTTTAAAGACGGAATCACATCTTGGCAAATAATCACATTTCTCTTAACCTTGGTTTAATGACAGAACCAAACCATATTAAAAATTTACATGAAATTGCAGAACTCAAAGATAATTTAAAATGGAGTTTATAAATTATCGCATCCAAAATTCTTATTAAACCCCATGCAAGTTTGAATGCGATTTTCGTTGGATCAATACCTCTCATGCGAAGGCCGTCAGATTGAATACATGCTGGACGGATTTCTTAACTTATTTAAACCTGGCTTATAAAATATTGCATCCAATTTATCCTTTAAACTCCACGCAACTTTTTTATGCGACCTTTGTCAATCTATCCGCTATTATAATTGGACGGTTCTACTGCTTCCTAAACTGTGTGTTAATAGATTCCAGATCTAATTGGGTATTGGAGTCTCTGCAATTAAATTGCGATTGCATCTGACCGCAGATCAATGAGTCGGTTCATCTTGAACTCTCTACGCATCCAATTGTCTCACTTCTTCAAATTCACTAGATTATATACTCTGTCTAAGAGCCACGATTTCTTCCGGTGTCAACAAATTACAGTCCTTTTCTTTAACAATACAATTGGACTATGTTGCCCATAGCAATCAAATTACACTAAGCTTGAGTTGAATCAAAACAAACCCAGAAATCCTTCACGCAGTCTCAACATTCAGAATTCCTTCCGCAACAATCCTATTTAGTATCAATTTCCGGAATTTTCCTTTAAAATCAAACACGGATTTGCATATCACAACCGATAGCTCTTAAAATCAATAATCCAAGCAGACCATTCTGCTTTCACTGTGATGCGGAATTTAAATGAAAGCATACACAGAAATTTATCAAACAGAGATCGAATTGAATCACACAAACTCAGAAAAATTTCGAAGACAAATAAACTCCGACATTTGACAATTTTGCCAACATTCACACAGATACAGAGGAGATGAAATTGTATTCTATTCAATTCCTATTTCCATCAATTCCTCCTCCTCGATCTAAATCCTGAATCTCTGTGCCTCTCTCCAACATCTGCTTATGTCTTTTAGGTTTATAATTATATACAAATGGATTCCAAACCAAAATTGGTTTAGATCCTTAATTTACTCAACAAATCCCTAATTCTTCTAAGTACTCATTAATTTCCAAAATCTCTCATTTTTCCCTAAGGATCCTCTCAATTCCATAAATCGTGAACTAATTTCTAATTTAAGATCTACAATAATTTCTCAAATCTCTCAATCCCAAATTCTCCCATGTTCTCCAACTTTCGAGAACATTTACAATTATGCTCACAATATTAATTAAATCCTATTCTAAATCACTCAACTTTTAAAAATACATTTAGAGAACCAACTCTCTTTAAAACATAAGACTCCTTAAGTCTCCCAAATGACCAATGACATTTTAGCAGGATGCTCCTGCATCAGACTCCCCATGTAGAAAAATTTCAGTCTCCTGTCTATGAGGTCTGTTGCTTTTCTGTAATAATGCAACAACCACAAGTCTCAATGACTTGTTACCTCCAAGCTTCCAAACTTTGTTCTTTAGTGATTTTCTTGCTTCTTTCAAATGTTGTTTAAGTATTCTGCTGTTTTTCCTTGCTTCTCTTGGTTGCCATATCTTAGTTTGCAACATTCCATTGGCTTTTCCTTCAATGTTTGTTACAGTCCAGCTTTTTATCCACCTGATTCTCTGTCTGCAGCGCTTTCCCTTATCTTCATTTTCTATCAGCTTCATCAAATTTTCTATTTCTCTGTCCAAATTATTTTGTTGTTGTTGTCCTTTTTCAAAACTCTCGCTGCCTTCTTTTTCTTCAACTTATGCTATCATTTTTTATTGCTCCAATTATCGTTGTAGATATTGCTGCCTCCCAAACTTCCTGAATATCTTTGAAGATATCTCCCTCTGCAATATCCAATTGTTGTTCTGCAAATTTACTTTCAAAAAATAAATTGCTCTTCAATTCCTTGACTGTAGTAACATTTTCTTTTACTGCTACAAATCCTTTGCAATCTTCATCATATATCATAGCCTTATCCTTCATCAGAATACAATTATGATCTTGCTTCTTTGAAATGTTTGTTTACATTTCTCTTTCTTCCTTCATCTTTATGACAGCTTCCAGTAACTGTCTATCACCTGCAAAATCTTCAAAACCTGCAATCACACTCAAATTTTCAGTTTTAAAATCACAAGACCCAAAAGTCTTGTTTGATGATTCTATCATCAAATCTCTTTTATGTTCCAAGTCTTTTATATGATTCAGAAAATCTTCAGTGGTCTCCATCTCAACTTCCTCAAGCATATCATTTGAATACTTGACATCCTTTGCTGCTTCTTCTTGCTTTTGGTCATCATTGTGACTACACTCCAATTGTATATGAGCTTCTTCAAAACTCAAATTCTCTCTCTCTATCATGACATTATCTGCAAACGTACACAAATTGTCAATTTCAAAATCATAAATCTCAGTTGCCTCAATCGATGATTCAAACGTCGTTGCTCCCTTTTCAAATTCAAAAGAAACTTGTTCTTCTCCAGCAATTCCATTTGGTTGTAACTCCTTTGAGCTTCTCTGTCTGCAATAGAACATCTATAATTTGCACAAGCTTCCTCAGCGCCTCTATTAACTGCATATCCACTCGCTGCCCTTGTAGCTTATACCAATTCTCCTTCTTTCCCATTATGTAGCTATATCTTTGGTCTCCTTTACTTTTCTGAAACATTTCTATCAACAATGCCAGTTGAAAATTTATCTCAGTCTCCTCTCTGATATTAAATATCTTTTGCATAATTCCTCTGATTTCAGCGTCATATTTATCAACGTTGTCTTCTGTATCTACTGCTACATTATCAATTGAAGAGTTAAAATATTTACATAACTCTACAATTTCTTCTTTATCAGGTTCTACAAGCTTCATTCCTCCTTCTGGTTCATTGAGCCATCTTTCTAAGAATTCCATTTCCATGTGAAATCTTTCCGGCATTTCTTCACAATCTTCATTCTCACTCTTCTTCTGGCAGTCCTCTTGAATTATCCTGTTTTCTGTATCATCACATTGTAAAATTCTTTCATCAATTTCATTAAACAAATTCATTTGTTTACCTCCTTGGAATATCACTACAACATTTTCATTATGCTTATGCTCCATAACAACTTTAACTGGCTGTCTTACACCAAATAGAAATTCATTTATGAATTCTTTCTGCTGCAATAAATCAATATCTTCTTCTTCTAAAAATTATTCTCCATCATATTTCACCTCAAGAGCTTTATTCATTTTTGTGACAGTTTCACCAGATTGTCCATCATCTTCTGCACATCCTGCAAACACATACAAACCATGAGATTTAAAAACACAAGGCTCTATAGCCTCATTTGCTTCCCTTGTCAGCATATCTTCAAATTGTTCTGGACTATTCCAATAGTCATGGAATCTCTCATTGTCCTCTTCACCTAGAATTTCACCTTGTTCCGGTCCACAAATGGAAACTTCCTTTTCTAATTCTGCTTCTCTGAGTTCTTCTACCAACCGCTTCACTTGTCTCTGTCGTAGCCTTCTCTGTAACTTAGATCACTTCACTGTCTTTTTCTTCAAGACCCAGCCTTCTCTTTGGTTTTCCTTTAGCGGCATTGTTAACTCATCGAGTTCTTTGCTTATATCAGCGAACTCCTTGTCAAGCTCCTATTGACTCATCTGGTTCTTGTGGATTGTTTTTAGCACCCTTTTCCTTCACCTTGTAGCTTTCTTTTGAACCTTCTCTATGACTTCTCATAGTCATCTTCACTTCTGTGTGAGCTTCTTCTCCTGCAACCAATCAACTTCCTTCTGAGTTGATCTTCTCACCAAACTTCTCCTCTGTTTGGTTTTCAAGTTCTCTTTCCTTAGAACTTGCATTGAGCAAACTTTCTCTCTCTGGTTGCTACACTCACTTTTCTTAAGGACTTCTTTGTCCTTATCTATTCCAAGCATCCACTGGATTAAGGTTCTGCTACAATCTCTAAGAAATCCTACAATTTTTTTTTCACTGCTGTAGTCTTGTGCCAAATTTTTCCATTCATTCAACTGCTGCAAACTTTCATACCTCTGTAATTAAATTATGTCTCGGCTGGTTGTCTCCTGCGAACATGCAACTTTTGCACTCCCTTGATCTATTCAATTTGTAAAATATCATCAAATAAAAACTCATGCATACCATCTTCCCAACATCACCTGTCTTTCTTATCTCCTTATTTGCTGGCCTTTACCATTCCTGTGAATCTGCTTCTGTAGTTCTGTCTCCATGCTTCCACTGTGGCATTCTTTCAACATTCAGCTGATGTCACGACTTTCAATCCACATCAATTTTGGATTAGAATTTACACAGAATTTTAATTTCTTTCTAAGCATCTACCTCACAAGCAATGTCCAATCATAACACAATTTATTTCTTTCTCATGCAATCAGTGTAATTACAATATAAAAACTTCTCAAACTTTCTTTGGTTGCAATAACTCACTATCTTGAGGCAAATCTTAATCTGTTCATACTTCGCTCAGCTACATGCAGAATCTCTTTCTGCTTTACTATGATCACACTTTCTTGTTATTTCAATTGCATTCTTCACAATTCAGTTTTTAACTTAAAAAAAAATATTTTTGCTTCGATACCAATAATGGTGCAGCATCGCTGCACCTTTGCCCACAGTATGCATTCAATTTTTTTTTATCTCATGCAATATAGCCCAAGGTAACCCAAACAGTGGAATCTCTCTCATGCGAATTAATTTCCTTTTCATAACCATATAATATAAACAAAAAATATACCCATTAATCTATAAATTTACCTGGGCAAACTTTGGCTTAAAAACCCACTATACCAATAAATCTGGGTCCACGGTCTCTGCTCGATTTACCTTTGCCAATCATCTATCCACATCATTTTATATCTTTACACTTTGCCGCCTTTAGTTATTTTAACCACAACTTTAAAATACTGAAACCCCTTTTTAAAAAGACGGAATCACAGCTTGGAAAATAATCACATTTCTCTTAACCTTGGTTTGATGACGGAACCAAACCATATTAAAACTTTACATGAAATTGCAGAACTCAAAGATAATTTAAAATGGAGTTTATAAATTATCGCATCCAAAATTCTTATTAAACCCCATGCAAGTTTGAATGCGATTTTTGCTGGATCAATACCTCTGATGTGAAGGCCGTCAGATTGAATACATGCTGGACAAATTTCTTAACTTATTTAAACCTGGCTTATAAAATATCGCATCCAATTTATCCTTTAAACTCCACACAACTTTTTATGCGACCTCCGTCGATCTATCTGCTATTATAATTGGACGGTTCTACTGCTTCCTAAACTCTGTGTTAATAGATTCTAGATCTAATTGGGTATTGGAGTCTCTGCAATTAAATTGCGATTACGTCTGACCGCAGATCAATGAGTTTTGTTCATCTTGAACTCTCTACGCATCCAGTTGTCTCACTTCTTCAAATTCACCAGATTAGACACTCTATCTAAGAGCCATGGTTTCTTTCGGTATCAACAAATTGCAGTCCTTTTCTTTAACAATACAATTGGACTGTGTTGCCCACAACAATCAAATTAAACTGAGCTTGCGCTGAATCAAAACAAACCCATAAATCCTTCACGCAGTCTCAACATTCAGAATTCCTTTCGCAGCAATCCTATTTAGTATCAATTTCTGGAATTTTCCTTTAAAATTGAACACAGATTTGCATATCACAACTGATAGCTGTTAAAATCAATAATCCAAGCAGACCATTCTGCTTTCATTGTGACGCAGAATTTAAATGAAAGCATACACATAAATTATCAAATAGAGATCGAATTGAATCACACAAACTCAGAAAAATTTCGAAGACAAATAAACTCCGGCATTTGAAAATTTTGCCAACATTCACATAGATACAGAGGAGATGAAATTTTATTCTATTCAATTCCTATTTCCATCAATTTCTCCTCTTCGATCTAAATCCTGAATCTCTATGCCTCTCTCCAACATCTGCTTGTGTCTTTTAGGTTTATAATTATATACAAATGGATTCCAAACCAAAATTGGTTTAGATCCTTAATTTACTCAACAAATCCCTAATTCTTCTAAGTCCTCATTAATTTCCAAAATCTCTCTTTTATCCCTAAGGATCCTCTCAATCCCATAAATCGTGAACTAATTTCTAATTTAAGATCTACAGTAATTTCTCAAATCTCTCAATCCCAAATTCTCTCATGTTCTCCAACTTTTGAGAACATTTACAATTATGCTCACAATATTAATTAAATCCTATTCTAAATCACTCAAAACATTTAAAAATACATTTAGAGAACCAACTCTCTTTAAAACATAAGACTCCTTAAGTCTCCCAAATTACCAATGACATTTTAGC